>JAJOZX010010067.1:0-55000 GCA_023014485.1 Bathynomus jamesi
AGGAGGGATTATAAGGAATTGGGGAAGGAGGAGGGAGCATAGCAGATTGAGAGGGACGGACGATGAGTCAACATTCAGACTAGGGGACAATGCTTTAATGAAAAGGGATTCTAAAATTCTTAGTGAGTTGGGACAAGTATTACAACCAAGAATTTTAAAATTGTCTAAGTGACATCAATTTTCAATTTTGCATTTGAGCTATGTTCACTATGCGGGAGGCTTCCTAGTTTTTAAAATTTACCTGTTCGGCCACTTATTCCCATATGCGAATAAAATCTAGCCCTGAGAGAGCGAAACAGTGCTTGCCGATGTAATTCCCAAGGAGACACCTAGGGCAGGTAAATAAATATACAACACCGCTACGCAAACGAGTCAGGGTTCGATCCTTCGCTGAGAAAAAGCTACCTAAAGACTTTTATTAATAAATATGAATGCGGAAATCAGTATGATAAAAAAAATTTCCTTAACAATTTTGTAAATTAAGCTTAAATTCCTTATTAAGGGACCCATTTCATGGTACCAAGAAATATTTTATATCCTTCGGCACTGTAATACATGGAAGTTGAGGGCTATAAACATTATTTAAGAAGGGATCTAATAGTTTGTCTACAATTGAACAGGAAAACTATTTTAGTAAAGGATGATCTTAGATTATTAAAATTCATCATTAAGTAAGGTAAAATTAGAGGGTCAAATTATATCTCTGAACAGGAGAGTTTTAATACAAGACATCTATAGTTAAAACAGAAAACTAAAAAAATTCATGCCCAAACAGTGAAAGTGGGTTTCTATAAACTGATGTAGTAATAGAATCACCGTTTTCGAAATTAAAAGATCTAAGAAGGGAGGGAGCCATTTTGCCTCAGTTTCATTGTATACTTATTGGGGTGCAAAGAATTTAGGAAGTTAAAGAATTGTTGCGCTTGTACCGCATTATCAAAGACTGCTATCGAATCATCAACCGAAGCGTCGATAGAAAATTGGCTTGAGATGAGTGGGCGATTTGTCTAAAAATTACACTTTCTAAATGAGTCATAAAAAAAGTCAGCTGCTAGCGGTCCGACTGGTGATCCCATCCCTACCCATCAATTTGTTGGTAAACCTTATTGTTGAAAGTGAAATAGCATTGTTTGAAGACCAATTCTAAAAGTTCCTTCAAATGAGACAATGAAAAACCATGAAAATTATCAACTGAGCTAAAAACCCTATCTAAAATAATGGCAATAGTTCAGATACAGGTACATTTGTGAAAAGTGACTTTATCATCAAAACTGACAAAAAACTTTTTGAATCGAGTTTTTACCCAGGAGTTCTTTGTGGAATTCAAACGAGTTACTTATAGTGTAAACATTTTTCGCAAAGGGGGACAGGAGACGAACAAACAAAATTTTGCCAATTGAAAGGGGTAAGTTATACGAACGCATAAAATAGGACGGAGAGGTGTTCCAGCTTTATGGATTTAGGCAGACAGTATAATTGAGCAAGATTAGCACCAGATGCGAACAACTGAGAGTAAGTATCATTTTTATTATCTTTAAGGACTTTAGTCGTGACGAAATCTATTAACCTGGTCTTCTAACCTTACAATGACTTTATTTACAGGTTCTAGAATTTGTTTGAATTTAGTAAGATCACTTAGGATTTCATTAGTTTTGTTTATGTAGTCCGATTTATCAAATAACCACTCCGTTACCTGCCCTAGGTGTCTCCTTGGGAATTACATCGGAGCACTGTTCGCTCTCTCAGGGCTAGATTTTATTCGCATATGGGAATAAGTGGCCGAACAGGTAAAATTTTAAAAACTAAGGAAGCCTCCAGCATACGTGAACATAGCATCAAATGCAAAATTGATGTCACTTTAGACAATTTTAAAATTCTTGGTTGTAATACTTGTCCCAACTCACTAAGAATTTTAGAATCCCTTTTCATTAAAGCATTGTCCCCTAGTCTGAATGTTGACTCATCGTCCGTCCCTCTCAATGCTATTAGATCCCTCCTCCTTCCCCAATTCCTTATAATCCCTCCTTCCCCTATCTCCCTCGCCATCTTTCATTCCCGTCTCCTCTGCTCAAATTAGTCGGCCTCGGATATTGCTGTGTAAGGTAGATAGCTCCATTGTTCCAGTTGTACTATTGGTAATTTTTCCAGTGTATTAATTTCACATTTACTACAGTATTTAAAAATAACTTCTTAATTTGATATGTAAATCTGTATAACTTAGAACTTAACCCTCTTTTCTCAGTCTTTTAAAATTTGTCTTTACGAATAGGTTATAGAAATTTCTGTTTGTTTTTCATTCAATATTGATTTTAATTTCACATTGTTATTAAACAGCCTGAAGATGAGCGTATTGCTCGAAACGTTGCGCAATAAAGAAGACTTTTCATGGCATTACATTTCTCCTTGTCATTGGATTTCTACTAAAAATATATATATATATATATATATATATATATATATATATAAAGGGTGTCCCAGAAGTCTTGGAGGGGTTTTATTTGGCTATAACTTTTCTGTTTGGGGATCAAATAAAAAGATGTTCGTAACACTTGAAAATATATTTATTGCGATTTTAATTACAAATTTAATATCTGGTGAAAATCTTAATTTTCATTGCGTAAATCGAAAATCGCATTAGCGTACGTTATCCGACTCTGATGATCTTGTGGTTTAATTTCTCGAGCAATTTGAATTTTGTACGGATAAAGATTGATATCTTCTCTTAAAATTCGATGTAAGGAACTTCTTGAAATGCTTAATTCCTGGCTGCGTCGTCGGACTGATGTGGATTTTCTTCAACGTTTTCACGGACCATATCAACCAGTTAGACTTCGGCTTGTCCGAGGACGCCCAGTCCGTGGTTCGTTTCCCTGACCCTTTCCCATACGAAATTTAGCGACGTATCGTCGAATAGCTCGATCAGAAGGAGCGGAACGTGTGTTGAATTTTAATCGAAAAGCTCTCTGAGCGGCAACGATGGAAGAGTTGTTTGTCAAATAAAGTTCCTCAATAGCCACTCTTTGTTGCACTGTCCACGATTCCATTTTCTTTAATCGCAGCAAGGGTACTTCAATTGAAAAATAAAAATAAATAAATTAATCAAAAAAGAAAAGTTATAGCCAAATAAAACCCCTCCAATACTTCTGGGACCCCCCCTGTATATATATCTATATATATATATATATATATATATATACACACACACAGGGTGTCCCATAAGACCGGCATCATAGGAGAAATTCATATTTTTCTATTTCTACAGGACATAATGTCTGTGAGCAAGGAAGAACGAATCCAGATAATTCTACTCATAGGAAATCGGAGTCAAAGAGAGGCCGCTGCTGAATTTAACAGACTGCATCCAGACCGCGAGCCAATAACACAGAGTTGTGTTAGCAGACTTGTTGCAAAGTTTAAGGAAACAGGATCCATAGAAGATAAACCACGCAGTGGACCTTCAAGGAGGTCCACTGATGATGATACAGCGACTGCTATCCTGGCTCATTTTAACAGAAGTCCCAATAAGTCTCCGGCGATTGTCCGCCGAGACAGGAGTGTCGAAAAGTAGCATCCATCGCATTCTTCAGGCTCACAAATGGCATCCATATAAACTTCAGATCCTACAGAAATTAAGCGAAGATAATCCCGACCGGCGGATGGAATTTTGTGAATGGGCTACGGAACAATATGCTCGGGACGCCAATTTCCCGTCCACCATTCTGTTCAGTGACGAGGCTGTTTTTTATGGAAATGGTGAGGTAAATCGACAGAACACCCGCTACTGGTCTCAAAACAACCCTCACTGGTATACCTTTTCAAAGGAACAAGGTGCATCTCGGGTGATGGTACGGTGTGGCATTTGGAAGGATCGCATCATAGGCCCCCTCTTTTTCGATGAACATGTCACTGGAGGCACCTACCTAGGTATGCTCAAGGAGAAGTATTTCCCAGTGTCTTGAACGAAGAAGGAAATTTCCCAACATGCTTCCAGCAAGACGGCGCTCCTGCACATTACAGCACCCAAGTAAAGGAATACCTGTACCAACAATTCCCTGGTCATTGGATAGGACGTCGAGGGCCTGTGGAATGGCCAGCTAGAAGCCCGGATCTCACGCCACTAGATTTTTATCTCTGGGGCCACTTGAAAGCGCTGGTATACGCAGAGAAAATTAGGTGTGTTGAACATTTGCGGCAGCGCATTATTGGGGGCATGTAACACCATTACTCCTGACATCATTCACCGTGTGCTTGCTGACTGGGTATCACGTCTGAATTTGTGTATTGAAAACAATGGTGGACATATTGAGCACGTTCTGTAAATAAAAGCCTTTGTTTTGCCTTTTTTTTATTATTTTTCCTATGATGCCGGACTTACGGGACACCCTGTGTAGTTATTTGCATATACACTGAGACTGTACATAAAGTTAATTATTACTGTATTATTATGCATCTTCTCAAATAACAAAGCCTTACAACTCGCATAAAAATGCACAATTCCACGTCTTGTCAGGCAAACAATTTTAACCCTGACGTCTCTCTGAAACAGGTTATGATGTAAATTTTGATTTATTTATAATGTTATAAAGTCATTTGGATATTCACTATACGTAAAGTTAATTAGTATTTTAATTGATTTATTATTTTGTATCTACCGAATAACGAATTTTTTTTTAATGTTCGAAGTCAGGCAAATTTGTATTTGCCTGAGGCAAATTTGTATTTGCCTGACGACTTGCTGCTGTGCCAAATATATTATTATTTTGAATTACTAAACATTTAAAAGCAATATTTGCATATCATATTGGCAGTTGGGTATTTCTATATATTCTACTTTTGCATAGTGCAGTAAATTTTAGGAAATTTAATACACAGCATATGGAAAGTGTTCATTTTATATAAAATCTGTCACATCCGCGTCATGGCTTAGCTCACAGTGTGAGTTGGCCTTTATTTCGTGTTTTGTGTATCGTAGCTTGTGAATTTTGTCATGAAATGTAATATAAAAGTACGTGTGTTTTGGGTAGCCTAATTTGTAAATTTAATCATGGAAGGCGATATTATAAGGGATTTAAAAGAGAGGCCATTTAGTAGAAGCAGCATCGAAGAAAAAAAAATTATAATTCAAAAAGGTCGGCCTTCACCAGTTCTGGCGTGTAAAGTAGGCAATAGATCTTTTCAGACGAGTTGGTACTCTCAAATTGACTGGTTATGTGGAAGTACTGACAATCAAATACTTTATTGTTGGCCGTACTTGTTGTTTAAACCAAGAGAAAAACAATCTTAGATTGATCAAGGCTATAGTGGTATGAAAATTTTTTGGTGACAGTGCTGTTCATGCAAAATCTTAATTTCACATTAGCAATTTTAAAGCTTGGAAGTGTTTTGGAAAAACCAGTATTGAAAGTGCAATTAGCAGAACATGAGATAGAAAGAGAAAATCACAATCAAAGTTGATGAAAATAGACAGTATCTGAAGCATTCAGTGAATGCCGTTTTATATTTAAGCAAGCAGGAATTAACATTTCGTGGACACGATGAAAGCAGTAACAGTAACAATAAAGGCAATTATAGAGAGGCTAAGTTATTTTGCAGAGCTAGACAGTGTTTCTGTAGATTAGTTGCAAAGGAAGGATCTTCAGGGTTTTCTGGGTTGTCGAGTACCACACAGAATGAACTTGTACTTCGATTGATAAAGTTATTGGTAACATTATTTACAAAGAAATCGAAAAGGCTCCGTTTACTTCGATTCAAGCTGACGAAACTACAGATTGTTCTGTTCAGTGTCATTTATCAATCATTTTTATATACGTTCATAATTACGATATCAAAGAGCGTTTTTATAGTTTTTTTCAATGTAAGTGCAGACAAAAAAGGTAGTGGTTTAGTGCAAACAATGTCAAAGTGCTTACAGTTATTTAGTAATGTAGAAAGTAAATTAGTTAGTCAAACATTTAATGATGGAGCTGCAGTGATGGCTGGTGAATTAAACGTAGTAGTAGTATGACCGGAAAAGGAGATAGTGCAATGCAATTGCAAATGTTGATCAATGCTGCAAAAGGGTGAAGGGGGAAATGTTGCAAGATGTTATGCAACAAGGGGGAGGGGTTATCCCCCAAGCTGCAATGAAGGGGAACTCCCCCAACAAGCTGGGGAGTTCACCTAACCTCTTTTGGGGAGAAGGTGGGACGCCTCACCCACCAAAGGGGTATCCCTAACCTAAGAGAGGGAGAGAAAAGAGGAGGGTCTTTGGGGGGAGAAGCTGGGACGGCCTCACCCCCGCAAAGGGGAACCTAATCTAAGAAGGATAGAGAGGTGTTCGCCTGGCTCCTGCCAAGCGCATATTTTTATTTTTTATTTTATTTCTGTTTAAGGTGCTGCAACCCTGCTGGATTAATGGCACCAAGACTAAAAAGAATATGAAAAAAGACCTCTACCACTTCAGTTGTAGGGTTCCACTCTACAACACAGGATGGAAAAGAAAAAGGAACCTGTTAGTAAAAGAGTAACACTATAGCTACTACAAAAAGATTATCAAATGATAAACACCTAGATCAGGTTAGATAAATTGGCTTTCTTTAAGAAGGTCAAAAGTAAGGATGATGGAAATTCATTCCCCAAAACACTTCATAAGAAAAACAAATTCCTTTGCCATTACAATAGTGAATCAAATCAGTTCTAAGAAGATTATAAGTGGGGCAATGAATGACCGCATGTTCTGGGGTGAGTTGAACATTACAAGACCACACCTTTTAAATAAAGTTGCATCAAAAAAATGTCCATGGGACACTTAGAGCAATTCAACCTAAGCCTGGTCAATATGACATCACTCCTGCGATTCTTTTCTGGATCCTTTTCCAAAGGACAGGTTCCATCTGAGGAAGGAGTCCATTGCATCGGGACCATTCCTGTTGCCACTCAGAGAGAATGAAATGTGAAATGGGCTTCATAAATTCACCAACAGAGTAAGGGATGGTCTGGACTTCATCAAGACTACAAGCCATACGTGCTGCTTCATCAACAGTATCATTCCCCCGGATACCAACATGACCAGGAGTCCATAAAAAGATAACATCAAGATTATACTGATTGAGTAATTCAATAATCTGAATGACTATATGATGCCCAGAAGAGGACTGTATAGCTTTCAGAGAAGAAAGGGAGTCAGAACAAACAACAAACTTAGTAAGGTCTGAGTTGTGAAAATATATTAAAGCCTGTAGTATAGCATACAATTCTGCAGTAAATATAGAACAGTGCTCTGGAAGGCAAAAACCCTTAATCACCCCATCCCAAGAAATGCACATCCAGTACACTTTCTGATTTAGATCCATCAGTATATACAGATAAGTATCCTCTTTCTTTGTAAGTTTCTACCCTCTCCAGAAAACTTCTTTGGAGCACAATTGCAAAAGCCAATTTGTTGTTAGTGGTATGAATAGAAAATCAAAATTCACTGTTACAGGGTGATAAATGAAATAGGAACCTTGCTGAGATGCTATCAAATCAAAAGTTAAACCCACTTGGTGAATAAAATCCTTGATCCAGCCACTAAAAGGTATTGGGTATGGACGTAGTCTATAAAATTGAAAATTATAAAATCTATTAATACAAGTTTTAGTTGGGTGTGAATCAAACCTTAACATTTTAGTAGCATACCTAGCACCTAACAGTTTTCTTCTATAATGCAAGGGCATAATGTTTGATTCAGCTTCTAAATAATCAACTCTTGTACATTTGAGAGCTCCCAAAGCCAGTCTAATACATTTATACTGCATCCTATCTAGCTTCAGTAAATTTGTTTTAGAACAGGTATGGTACAAAAAACCCATAGTCTAATTTACTACGTACCAAGGACTTATATAACATCAACAAAGTTGATCTACTTAAACCCCAAACTGAATTAGAAAAAAATTTTAATATAGAAATAGCTTTCACACAAGCTTCCTCCAGGTATTGAATATGCTTAGACCAAGTCAAACCCTGATCCAAAACTATTCCCAGATATCTATAACTTGAAACATACTGAACTGGATTTCCTGATAAATATAATGTTAAATCATCATTCCTCCATGGTCTTTTTGAGAAAATCATACATTTGATTTGGAGATGAAAATTTTAAGCCCCATTCCTCTGACCATTCACTAATATGATTAAGGACACCTTGCATCACATATGTCAAAAATTCAAATCATCCCCAACCACCCACAAGGCACAGTCATCAGCATACATGGAATACCTGACACTGTCATTGATTCCGTCAAATAAATTATTAATCATCAAGGAAAATAGTGTTGGACTTAGGATACTTCCCTGTGGGAGGCCAATTTCAACATTAAAGCTATTGGAAATGTGATTTCCAACTAAAACTCTAATACGGCGATTAGAAATAAAATTTTGGATAAATCTTGGAAGATGGCCTTTTAACCCAGATTTATACAGTTTTTGAAGTAAACCATGATGCCAGACAGTATCATAAGCTTTTCAATATCAAGGAACACAGTCAAGACATATTCATTTCTCAAAAAAGACTCCCTTATATCATTTTCTAACCGAACAAGGCTATCTATTGTTGAAAATCTATGCCTGAACCCACTCTGAAACTGAGACAAAACATTCTTTTCTTCTAAAAATTTCATAAGTCTAAATGATACCATTTTCTCCATAACTTTACACAGGCAACTTGTTAATGCTATAGGCCTAAAAGATGTAGGGTCAGTAGAAGGTCTACCTGGCTTATACAGAGGGATTAAAATACTCTCTCTCCAGCAATCTGGGAAGACATCTCGTAACCATAAAAAATTATAAAACCTTAGTAAAATTTCTTTATTTTGTGGGGTCATATTAGATAGAAAAGGATATACAATATTATCTCTACCAGGAGCTGTTAGTTTAGTATCCTTAAGAATTCTTTCAGTTCATATATGGTAAATGGGGAGTTGTAAGTAGTATCACTTGGTTCAAAATGAATAGGGACAAACTCAGATTCCACCATATGATATACAAAAGGTTCAATATAAAAGGAGAGGCTACTGGTGTTTGCAAAACTGCTGCCTAAAATCTGGGCAGTGTCAACTGGATCAGCATATAAAACACCTTCAGACTTTAAAACCAAAGAACCCCTAGATCCCCTATTGGCACTAAAACGCTGTATTTTATTCCAAACCTCACTCACTGTGGAATGTGACGATATAGACTGTACAAAATCTCTCCTTGAGTTCCTCTTAGATAGTCTAACAACCCTGCGAGCCAATGCTTTTGCTTTTTGATAGATGACCAATGTTTCTTGTATGGGATTAACAAAAAGCCTAAATGCTCTCTTTTTAACTCTAAGAGCTTCAGCACAGGTATCATTCCACCAGTATTTACCATATTTAAAGTTCACGTAGACGAAGAGCGGGGAATATATTTAGATGCACAAGCAATGAGTGAGTTTGTTATATTACAACAATTTTCATCAGCACTCTACAAAAATCAACTGGAGGAAGAGAGAGATTGGCTTCAAAGGTTAATAAAGAACTACCTATCTTCCATTTTGGCCTCTTAAAAACCAACAACTCCTCAAAAGTGTCAAGAATAATAGGGAAATGATCACTATCATATAAGTCGGTAACACAGTCCAAGATAGTTGCTGAAATAAACCAGAAGAGGCAACTGTTAAGTCAATGCTTGAAAAGTGTCCCCTAAATTCAGCACAGTAAGTTGGGACTGGAGAGTTCAAAACAAATAAATCTAGATCAGTAAACAATTCTGCCAGTAAGTTACCCTTAATACAACTATTATGGAACCCCAGGAGACATGATGGCTATTGAAATCTCCCATTAGTAGGACTGGTTGTGGCACCTTCAAGAGGACACTCTCAAATTCCTTTCTTGTAAGAGTCAGATGTGGAGGTAGATAAATGGAACAGACAGTAAAAGACACTGACCTAAGGTGAATTCTGGCTGCCACAATTTCAAAATCTGAACAAATTAACAGGGAAAAAGGGATGGAATTGTGTATCCCTAGAAGGACACCACCACCCTGCCTAGTCCTATCTTTACGAACACAAGTATATCCCTTCAATCCAATAGTAGCTTCCTGACAAAGATAAGTTTCTTGCAAAGCAAGGATAGTAGGTTTATGATCACTTATCAGGTCTGAAGGAATGGATATCTTTTATGAAAGCCCCTCAAATTCCACTGACATAACTTAACAGACATGATGAATAAAAGTGGTAAAAAGAAATTAATCTCCAAAGAGAATCCTAAAACCCTCTACTATCTATGTGACTCTTTGGTATTCCTTGTTTCCCAAGCATGAGGGCCAATTTGTAACAATTGCCTTAGGTTGAAGATTCAATTCGGAAAGTTTCTTATATTCATTAATTATATCCCAAATAGAAAAGTTGGGATGTCATTGGATGAGCTGAGTAAACTCTTTATAGGAGAAATAGTAGTGATAGAAGGAGTAGTACTTGTTGTAGCCATGGAAGAAGCATTACTGGCTGTATGTAATTCACACTGAGTTCCAACTGACACATATGTAAGAGATTTAGACAAATTCTGGGTACCGACTTGAGCATAAGATGCAGAGGAGATCTGAGGAGACAAATGAGAAAAGTACTTACGTCTAGCTTCAGGAAAAGACAAATTATCATCAATTTTGATATGAATAATCTCACTCTCTCTGATCCAATGAGGACACTGTCGAGAATTAACAAAATGAGAAGCTTTACAATTAATACAAGAAACATCTTTATCAGGTAATACACAGGTCTCTTTATCATGATCTTGTCCACATTTAAGACATCTGTTACTATTTGTGCAGGTTCTTGTAGGAATCTTCTCTCGACCTTTATTTAATCTTTTTATACAAAGGACAGAATTGGTAGAAGACTTTAATTCAGTCAAAATTTCCTCAGTTGATAAATGAAGGAGTTCTGGGGCAAAAATAATACCCTGAATTTTATTCAAATTATAAGCAATCTTAGCCTCAATTTCATAAAGACCATTTATAATTGATTTAGTATCCAAGAGTGCCTGAGACTGTCTTGCGTTGATGGTATTCACGAGTAATGAGCCAGACCTACAATAGGCAACAGATTTCACTGGTCCACCACAAATAAGCTCTATAGACTTCTTAACACCAAAAGGACTAAGTTTGGTTAAAGGAACTGACAAATCTTTGCTATTCAAAAAAATATAAGACACATGCTCAATAGGAAAATTAGGTTCAGGATTGGCAGCAGGTCTAGCAGATGTAGGACAATTCAAGGGTTGAGTAAGATGAGATGGTTCCTGATTATCTAATCTTTGAGCAACTTCATTGGAACTTTTCTTGCAAAAAGAAGTGATAGCATGCTCAGTTTGCTTAATGACCGTACTCAAATCCATCAAGTCATCACTGCGAGCCGACTCAAGGGTCTTAGAATCATCAACCCGTAACCTTTTAGTACTTTTAGAAGTTACTCCTTTACTCATGATTGGATGTAGGGAAGTAAATATAACCTATACCCCAGGTTAGGGTATAGGGCACACTAAGGCCAGGCCTAGCCCAATGAGATGAGCTAGGCCACAGTTGTTACCAAAAACAACCCTGACAAGGCCTATGCCTTGCCAAGATCTTTTAACAAACAAATACAAAAAACACTGGAGTGATACTATACCAGTCAAAAAATTCCAAAACGCAGGATCAATCTCAACTGCAGCCCTGGAAAGATTTTTCAACACCACCCCACTGGTTTCAGTTAGAAAGAATTTGAACTTTGTCTTAAGCAATTGAGGCACGTCCGACTACCACAAAGGTTCACCCGAAAAGTCCAAAGAGTACAGTGTCCTAGCGCATATTGAGAGTTCATCCGAGCGCCCGCTGTCTTATAACATCCTAATCAGCCAGTTGGCTTAATCCGCCAGTTGGTTTAGAAGGCTTCTTAGAAGGCGTAAATGCCTTGTTCAGGTGTACATTATTAGGGTTGAGTTGCCAGATTGTGCTATTTATTTAATTAAAGCATATATTCTTTACAGTTGGCTTTCCGACCAGTTGGCTTAACCCACCAGTTGACGTAGAAGACCTAGAAGGCAGGTGTATATATTAATTAGCTTTTCAGCTGCCAGATTGCACCATTCAGATATTTTTGACAGTTGGCTTAGAAATCCGTCAGTCGGTTTAGAAGGCCTAACCAGCCATTTGGTATACAATTAAATAATATCGTTTATATATACAACCAAAAGAATTAAATAAAACATTACATCATTGTTTATTTAGACGAATTATTACAATCAATTTCAAGAAATATATAGAAAATAAATATACAGTCCTATACAAACAAGGAATATATGCAATAAAAATTAATAATAATAAGAAAAACGAACGAGGAATATATATTATCAAAAAATAAAAAATAATAATATACAAAACGACGGAGTATAACCATCAATATATCAGTACAGGAGAAATATATACATATATATTAAAAATAAAAATAATATACAAAACGATGCAGTATAATCATCAACATATTAGTACAGGAAATATATATATATATATATATATATCTTTTTTTTAACTAACTTTTTGTATTAGATTTTATTATTGTACAGTACATTTATGACATTTGTATTTACTTTAGTTATAGGACTGTTTTTTAGATGCTTCTGTTTAGTCACTGAAGATGGCCCCCGAGTGGACCGAAACGTTTGGCCAATAAATGTTGAGAGTCGTAACTCTTGTTTTCATATTCCTATTGAGGATAAGGTTCCCGAAGAACACTTCTATTGTAACTACTATACAGGGTGTACATAAAGTCAGGATCTATTTTTGTGAAGCACTTGGAAATTATATGGAATTCAATCATAAAATGATAAAGTGGTAACACTTATTAAATAATTAAGAGTAGGATTCGACGTGACGCCCATATCAGTATCCCTGCACAGCTCAAATCGTTCCGCAGCATTTCTAAACACATTCTGGAGCATTTGCGGGGTTACGTTATCTGCAGCAGTTCGTATACGTAAGTTTTCAAGACTCGTAATCTTCGTGATAGATGCGATTTGATAAAGCCCCATGCAAAGAAATCTAAAGGGGTTAAATCTGGTGATCTCGCTGGCCAAGGTCTGTTTGCTTCCGCGTCCGATCCAGCGATTTGGAAAACGTCCATTTAGATAATCCTGAACAATTTTGGCATAGTGACAAGGAGCACCATCAGTTGATAGACGACGGGATAGATTGTTAGTACTGTAGTCTATCAACATGATGGTGCTCCTTGTCACTATGCCAAAATTGTTCAGGATTATCTAAATGGACGTTTTCCAAATCGCTGGATCGGACGCGGAAGCAAACAGACCTTGGCCAGCGAGATCACCAGATTTAACCCCTTTAGATTCCTTTGCACGGGGCTTTATCAAATCGCACGTCTATCAGACGAAGATTACGAGTCTTGAAAACTTACGTACACGTATACGAACTGCTGCAGGTAACATAACCCCACAAATGCTCCAGAATGTGTTTAGAAATGCTGCGGAACGATTTGAGCTGTGCAGGGATACTGCCCACTTTACATTCGGTTGGCAAGTTATCTTTAAACACGGATAGAATACAATCAAAAGCACGCACAAAGAGGGTATCGTTAGCCACCACATCATTATTAAATACAAGTTTATAAACACTCCTTTCCAATCGAGGGTTTTTTCTTACAGACCCGAGCTTTTCAATCGTGAACTCTTCTTCACACTGGATAGCGGCAATTGAAATAATCTTCCAAGTCGTAACGACAGCTGCTCATTATATAGACGTACAACTCTTCAGGGTGAACAGTGTAGGCGAGCTCTCCCCTGTACCGCTGAAGTCCTTTGTACCAAAGTTCGTGATATTTTGAAGAGTCTAAACCTTTTAAATAAGCATCTAGCTCTAGACCATTCTCGCCTTGTTCATTCCTACATTCGATTCCTACATTCTGTCAAGGATGAAACTGTTTCGCGTGGGAACAACAACATTATCAGATGCATTCTTCCACATCAGTCGTATATCAATGCATGGCTGGTCGTTATTTATACATAACGTACAAATAACGGCATATGAGGGGGCATCACTAATCTGTTCTCTTCTTGTACCTACAGCTGCAGGTATTTTATAACGATCCTCACCCCACTTCTCAACTATCATGAAGACTCTATTCATCTCCTCAACACTTAAATAAATAACATTACATTTACCAGAGTTTGCTTGCCTGCAAATCGTTTCAAGTACATAGTTAATGGTACCGGTTTCACGCCTGAACACGCGCAATGACTTCGTCACGGACACTTCGTACGCGGCACTGAGAATACTTCTTAAAGGAAGTTCCATCGTATTCGAGGAGTGCACGTCCAGTCGGTTCAAGCTCCGAGATGACTGAGCCACGGGTGGGCGGATCGGCTCGACGGGAGGAGCGAGTCACACCATAAGCTGATAAAACGTGTATGGCGTTGTTCCAACGTGAATACTTGTATCCCATTATAATGGGTAGGTTCTTTGAGAAATTTTTCGATACATGAAGCAATACCAGTTTTAATGTTTTATCACTCCCACTCCCCAGAATACGAACCAGACATTTTCACTTAGTGGGAATTTCACGAACTAAACACATTTTATTCTCAATCCGGTGCACTATTTGAGAGAAAGTGTGACCGTATTTATCCTTTTTGTTTAACAATCGATACTCGTCTCTAAATTCTATCAAAAACTCTCACAGACCTTTAGCCACAACCTCACTGCGAACATCGTCATGATATATATGAATGTAGTGGTAAAAGTACTTTAGCTTGTCCATGGTGACAAGGTGTACATTCTCAGCCGCAGGGTACGTGTACTCGATATGATGCAGCATGACATAATACCGCCTGTGACACCACTCACCAACAAGACTCATTATCCATATACGTTGCTTCTCTTCTGCACGCGTTGTTTCTTTCACCTCACGGTATATGTACGCTTTTATATAGTTTAGCTCTACAACGTAGTGCATTACATAGTTTGTGGCGCGAAATCCGGCAATACTCTCGCCAGAATATCCATAGAGTATTTAAACATCTTGTTCCCTCGCGCGATTCAATATATCCTTAAAAGTCTCAAAGGTAGGGGGTGGGGGTAGGCAGTGTTTCAGGATTTACTACATCTTCCGACTTTACCGAATACCACTTCATAAACGTCGAACACACAATATCAAAAGTAGCCATCACTATTTTTCGTCTACATGATAAAATACATGTCTGGGCTTCAGGGTTTGTAGCAGCTAACTGAGAACGCAGATATAGATATATGCTCAGGTAGTGGCAAGAGTCACGTGATCGATCTTACAGTGGGCGGGGCTTAGGACTGTACACACGCAAAGGAGAAAATGAAATCCTAATTGAAACAAATATATGTAATAAATAAACATATCGTTAACAGTACACACACACACACTATATATATATATATAAACAATCAAGGATTAAGGTATCCAAAGGGTACGGTATCATAGGTACCAGGCACCTGGTAACGCTTCCTATAGGTGTTACGGCATACCTTCGTGCCCCCAAGTTACTTCCCATACCTCAGTTTCTGCGCCTGAAAATTGTGGGTCCCCACAGTTAGTTGGGGTGGATGGTTGCCCTATTCTTCCAAGCACACGAGATCCTTCAACTAGTCAAAGTTAACGACTCGTCGGTTCGCATAGTTAAGCGTGATACCCTTAGCCTTCACGATATATTTCATATCCTCCCGCACCCTCACCCGTACCTCATACGTTTTTGGCCCTGTTGATACAAAGGAGTTAGCGTATGCACCATCACCATACTCATCCTTGATCTCGTCAGTTAATTCTCCGGGGAATTCCCCAAGAGCAGGTATGTATTCACCCTCCTTCGCTGTGAATAATTACGCTATCTGTGTCAGCGTACAGCACCCTCCGTCCAAGAGAGTGCAGTAGTCCCCAAAGCTTGATGCGGGCGTAGGCCGTTGTGAATCTGGCTACAGGTATCTTTATCGGGAGCATTGGCATAATACCAGACGTCACTATAACTGTCAAATCAACGTTCCCTTTGCCCGTATTCTGCGCAAATTTTGCCCAAAGACTGTTTAGACAACTTTGAACTAAAGCGCTTGCCAGGGATTCTTGACAATTTGTGAACGGTCAAGCTGTATACCTTCATGGGCACGGTAACGCTGAATATAAGCCATTTTTTCATCTTCGGTATCAACTCCTAGCGTTTACCCCGATGCTTCTACCTTATCCTTCAAAAAAGCGTTTATATATGATGTGAAAAGGTTGGGTAGCTTCTGAAACCTCCACACCTCATGTATCTTCAATGTTCTGTATCCATGGCGAACGGCTAGGTCCAGCTCAGGCCTTGTATATACACCTCTGATCTTACACTAATTGGTTGTATGATTACAATCACCGTTGTTCTCCTCTGCGCACTTCACGCACAGGAGAAACACGAGTTTGTGATCTATAACGACGGGTAAGATCGGCATCCATAAATCGTGAGGAGGGAGCACGTCTACGAAAGAACCCAAAGTAGCGCTCACTCGAATTAGCTGAGAACTCGTCGATGGTTGGCATGGCGGGACCCACCATTTTTTCAGAAGCACGTACGGGGTACGGATTGTTCATCATCACGTAGGAGTAATAAAGAACAGAAGTAGTAATGGAGTTTCATGCCCTCCGTAGGTGGAAAGTATAGCTTGAATGGATTCGTACGCCCGCCGAACAAGCTATCCCGCATTTGAAAGGATCCAAAACCATTGAACGCTTGGTGGCCCTTATTTCTTCACGGTACTGGTCATCTGTTTCCAACCGTGCATCATACTCATGCTCCCACACGATTTTGTGAGTGAACTGTGAGCCTATAAGTTGATCGAGGCTGTCGGCGGGGGAATCTTCCATGGAGGTCCCCTGTGACGGCATACTCAGGGCGTGGGCATCCATGCCACCAGCAGCCGTTAAAGGAGTACACAGTCTTTTCACCAGTGGTTGGATCCTCACTTAGACCATCAACCCAAAAAACACGACCATTGACCTTAATGGGTACTTCCCCCGTGTTGCGGGCGTGCTTTATGTATACCCCGGTCTGTTGCTGTATGTGTATGAGCAAGTAAATAGCCTTGTGCCCATAACTGCGGGGATTGTTTCTGTGAATGACGGCTCAGGTGTCTTTAGGCATGAAGTTATTCTTGAAAACCGTAAAACAATGAGGCGATCGTGGTTGCGACCTGCAGCGGATCGCATTTGAAACGGGCTATGTACATCCTTCTCAAGGCTTGGAAACATACTCTAAGCACGCGCACATCATTCACGCAATAACGTTCACATTCATCAGCTATATTGTATGGACTAGCTTCATTAAAACTGATGTAGCAGCAGTCAAAATCTTCACGCTCACTATCACTCATGTTGGTGTAGTTAAAGTAATGGTTGTGGGGAGGCAGTCCTACGTAATTTAAAGTATCGCTAGTGAGGAAAGTGTAAGGGAAATATCCTTTTGAAACTTCGGCGGCTACACCCATCACCTTGGGTAGCTTGGCTAGTTTACAAGGTGTGAATAATAAAGTATCTTTAAACTGTACATTACCTCTTATCTGTAAGTTTGTTGCCTCTTTTCAAGGATCACCTGTAAATATCTCGGATGACTCGTGTTCAAGCAACTCCTTATAAAGGAACTGTGTCTCAAATTTTGCTCCGTTATGGGCAAGAATATACAGTCATTTTTTTTAACTTGTCCGCTAACTTGACAAAATAGGATAGAGAGAGTTTCACAGGGCTGTCGTGTACAAGGGTTTTAAAAAAGTTTGTCTGTTTACCACATTTGTGACACTCATCACACTCGATCTCCATGCACTCATTACAGATAGACTGACTTGCAAGTAAATGTGGAATAACCTCTTTCGTTTCAGCGTTCGCGTATGTTTCTATATCGTAGTACACTGTTATACAAGGGCTATTTTTAGGCTTAGCATCTTCATATAACATACATGCTTCACTCCATCCAACTTATATTTTTCATGACATGTAGAACAGTGAGTTTCATTGCATTTATCCACAAACTTGCCTCAATTATCCATCATATGAAACATACCACATTCACAGATTCTCATTTTCCTGCAAGTTCCAACTGATTTATGGAGCTCAAAGCATTTATTATTGAAAAATGTACGTCTACACACATTACACTCCCTCTTCTCGGTTTCAACTACACGACTTTCACATTTGGGGCTTTTACACTGCTCACATACCATTTAGCACTCCTTGCAATGTTTCACTATATCATCCGCAAACTCGAGACATCCCTTACACAAATCATGATGCCTTCCATATTTTCGATTTTTAACATAACTAGCGTAGAGAGTCCTTATATTACGGATGGGGAGATACGATGTTCCTGACAATCCTAAAATAAGTAGAGGTCTTGTACGATCTCTCACACAGCTTTTAAAAACACACAGTCCAACGATGACCATCCACTCCAAATATAACTATACGAACATTCATTTCCTGATCTACCCTTTTCAGCTCTTCAGGACCCATATTACACTCAAACTCAAGCTTGCAATCTGAAGCCAGTTTACGGGCACGCTGCACAACCATAGGCAACCAAATTTTCTGCGGCCATGTATTTGGCACATAACATATGAGCTAAGACTATTGCTATAAAGCCGCAGCCACGATCGACGTTTAAATGCTTTCTGTAAATAACCGGAGTACTGAAATTAAGAGTATAAGGTGTGGCACTATGACCCGCAACCCCGTATACTCTGTCAATATCTATCGTGAAGTTGTTCATGCTGAAGGCTGCACTTCTTTGAGAGACCTGCATTATATGACGCAAGATATATTTTATGTCTACAGTTGCCAAGCGTCTGAATGGTATTACTACCCAAAAATCATCTACATCCCCGTCATCTGAACCGAACCTGAAGGACAACCTCGTCCAGACCTCACGTTCGTCGCGGTTCTGAAGGGCGAACTCCTCAATACGTTCAACTACGCGCCGCCGCGTATTCTTCATCAATCAGAATCTATTTTTCGAAAATAGATACATGCGCGATGTGTCGTTAAATACACAATATCTAGTCTTATTCGCGCAACGTAGAGATGTGTCACAAATTGGGGTATTAGCCAATCAAATGTTCCCGAATCAGCGTAACGAGTTTTCGGAGATTTATAAAGAAGCTACAAGTCAGCGTTACAGATATTTGCTTTGTGACCTTCACCCGCGAAACACGTTTAGGGTGTTTCTAAGAACGAATATATTCCCAAACGAGCCTGAAACGGTATATATTTCAGAATGACAAATAGGCTGAAGAAATATCGTGAATTAATAAAAATTTATCAACGTTTTCCCCGGGCACTGCAACAGATGTTTGTTAAAAATATCGACTCCGACTTTTTAAAATGCATCTGTGAAATCCGTCTTAATGCTATAAAATGTAATGTGCCAATGAAACCCCCTCAGAAGCCTCGCTTACGTCGTTACAAGAACATAATACGTGCGCTCGCTCGTAAAAGTCGAACTGTGGGGAAGAAAAAGCGAATTATTATACAGAGAGGGGGATCATTCCTCCCCATCTTATTTTCAATTTTGGGACCTTCACTGAGTAGATTAATATAACTAAGAAAGTGGTAGTAATTCCGCACGAAGTTCAAAGAATCCAGACACGGTTCTAGAACCCAGTAAAAGTAAGCCTAAAAGAATGGAAAGCGAGTTGTTAGCCCTATTGAACAGTGAAAATCACCTAATGAGAAAAGGGTCTTGTACCAAGAGGCTCTGCAGAAATTTCTTCATGAGCACGAAGATTATAAGAATCCGACAGAGCTCCCAGTGGTTATTAGGCACAGCGTGAGCAACGCTGAGCATGGCGACATAGGCCCGACGTTAGAGATGGCCAGCCAAAGAATAACGGAACGCAACACATCGAGCACGTGTTGAAAAGCAGTCTCCCACATACATTGAGGAATAAAAGCTTGTGTCTTTATAATCTTTTGAGTAAGGACCCCATCATACAGTGGACCGATACAGGCGAGGTCATTGTTGAAGGAACAAGGATACAGGGATCCAATATCTTCGACATTGTCCATGATCTGGTGAGAAAATGGGGAACACCCTCACCAACAGGATGGAAGCATATTAAAGCAGGATGGAAGCATATTAAAGCAAGACAAACAAATAAATGTCCCCAAAACATTGATAGGAAATCTGAATACTTTAAAAGACTTGGAGCAAGTCTCGCATATGTCACAACTCACAACTGAGTACGCCATCACCCCTAACAGTCGCATCTCTGAAGAGGAGAAAGAAGAGAACAAACGGCCAACCTTATCCACGTGTCTCTAAAATACACAAATGGCTAACATATTAAGAAAACGCTATGATGATATTTCTAACCCCACCTCCTATGGCGGCGTTGATAGAGTGTATAGAGGTGTTTACAATAATGGAGTAGGGAAAAAAGATGAGGTTTTTGCGGGAGCAGGATGCTTATAACACTTCATAAACCGGTGAGAAAAAGGTTTAAAACAGCCAAGACAACAGCGGCTTCGATTGACTATTTGGCAACCGGATTTAACATATGCAAAGATATTCAGTGTATAATGACTGCTACCGCTACAGCCTATTCATAATAGATGTATTCTCTAAATATCTGTGGCTAATTCCTCTGAAAAATAAATGGCCTGAAACAGTTGCTAAAGCCACCAAAACGTTGATCAAAGAAAACAGGGTTCCTGGCTATTTTTGTATGGATATGGGGAAAGAATTTATAGGTCGTGCTTTTCAGAACATGCTAACAGAGTTTAATATCAGTTACTACACTAGGCCTCTTTAACTGAAAGAGTTCAACGTACCATAAAGGAACGCATGCATCGCTATTTTACACATAAAAACACACACAGATATATAAACGTTCTGGGGTCATTGGCGTCGTCATACAACTGTTCACACACCGTACGATTGGTACAACACCTAACGAAGTTTTAGAAAGAGGTACGCGCACAGAGGTGAGAAGAGATGGAGCACCGCCACCACATACTACACGTTTCAAAATCAATGATTATGTAAGGCTATGACGTTCGGGAGAGAAATTCGCGAAGGGATTTGAGGAAGGATGGACACATGAGATTTTTAAAGTTAGTGCTATGAGACCTAAAGGCGAGATAATGATGTATTTCGTTGAATATTTCAATGGGGAAGAAATCGCAGGAGGCTTTTACCGCGAGGAGTTGCAGAAAGTGATATTTAATTTAGGAAAAAGTGTGTTTAAAATTGAAAAAAATTTAGGCAGCAAAGGTTCAGGAAAGAGAAAAATGTACCTGGTGAAATGGCTGGGTTACCCAGAAAGCTTCAACACTATATAAAAGCTGCTGCAATAATGAAGCTTAAATATTATGCAACATGGCGCCTAACCACTTCTATGTCACACTCCCGTCTTCTTCTTCTCTGTCTGTACATCCTAACAACACCCTGGCCAACTTTGGAGCAGAACTCCATGGGCCCATTGAATTGGAACGTGATTCGTATGAAGTTGGTGTTTGTGAATTCCAGCTTAGCCACCAAATTTTTAAATCTTGAAAATGAGCAGATCGTATTTCTGATCCTTAGAAGGGTCGATGATTGTGAAAAATTAGGCATAACCTTAAACACTATGCGATCAGTCCTGTTCGGTGAGGTACAGTACTATATTACAAATGTAACACTAGAAATCGGTCATAATGACACAGCCACGGATATTGTGACGGGGTTAAACAAGTCTTGAAAAGTCGTACCTGACAAACGATTTACTTTTTGAAGTCGTAAACATAGACACGCCTGCACGCACGTTCAAGTTAAAATCAACGCTTAGTAGAAATATTAAAGACAAAGCTGTTCACAATTGTTGCCGAGGGTCGATATGGTGCAGCCCTCCAAAGGGATACATTTCACGAGTCACAACATGACTTGTCCAGCTTAATGTATAAGGTTGTAACATATATTCTGCTCGATTTTTTAGTTCATTCAGAACAAAAATTAAATGGCATAATGACAAATTAATCATCAATATAATTCCCTTCCTTTTCTATAACCTCCTCCCACCTGTAGAAAAGTTTTTTATGCCACGTTCGAAGAAATCCCTTGGTTTCGAGTTAAAAAAAAGCGATTACTTCGTTTTCGCTAGCTTCCCTGGATTGCAACTTTTGTCCATCTCTGTGGTGTTGCAGACTTCTGAATAAATGGTAGTCTGAAGGTGCGATGTCCGGAGAATAAGGTGGCGGCGGCATTTTTTCCCAACCAAATGCCTCCAATTGGGCAGTGGTGATTCTAGCAGTGTGAGGGCGCGCGTTATCCTGGTGGAATAGAACACCTTTGCACTTTATTACATATGATAATAAAACCCCACTCTAATAGACAGTTTATTTCCACAACAGTTTCGATGCCCACTGGCATCCTCTTCGTTTTTCTGTATCCACCCGAAGAGGATGCCAGTGGGCATCGAAACTGTTGTGGAAATAAGCTGTCTATTAGAGTGGGTTTTTATCATCATATTTTGGCCTTCACGTAGAAAAGAAGTTTTTTATTTTATTACAATTAACCCATTAAACACAATTAGTTCACCGAGTGCCCCTATAGAATTCGTGACTGCGTATAGCCCATTCAGATGGAACGGACTGCGATGATAGTTACTCTGCATATCCTGAAACCAACTTTCTACACTCCATATTCAGCCAGTGGGAGGCATATTTAAATCAGGTCAACATCTCGGCAGGAACGGGTTATTATCACCTACGAGCCTATCTGGAAAATGTCCAACTTTTCAAAAGAAGCGAAGGATACCTTTTTAACTCTGCCGAGGGCTATTATCAAACTAAAGACGTTAGTAGTATAAAGGATAAACTTAAAAATTCTAAAAAGAAAGATATACGAATGTTTTGGACGTCTTCATACAGACTTTACGTTCCAGGAGGAACTGCTTATGAACGGCATCGACATGAAGCTAAAACTCAACCGCACGAATCCTGAGATCTGCATAAATCTGGGACCTGATCAAGAAGAGGGCGCAAAACCTGTTGTGATTCACATCATGGAAACATATCTGCGTGTACGGCGAGTGAAATTAAGTTCCCCGAAATATGTAGAAATTGAAAAAAAATTTAATACACACAACAGTAAAATACCCAATTAACAGAGTACAGATCAAGCTCTACACGGTGCCCGCCGGGTTGGCCTCAAAGCAGCTAGAAAACGTGGCCCTGGGAGTTCTACCTAAAAGGATATTAATTGGAATGCAGGTTCACGCTTTGACGAATGGAAAATATAAAAAAAGCGCCTTTAAATTCGAGAATTTCGGCCTTAAAATTATAACTATATATGTAAATGGCGTTGCATTGGGCGAGACTATGGTTACGGACTACTCATCAGGCGCGGTGTTCCCGCTCTGCGCGAGAGATTATAGAAATCTGGCCCATATTGCCGGTGGCTGTGACGAGCTTGGGTTTGGCGTAACGCAGAAAGAATTTGTCGATCAATTTAATTTGTACCCATTTGATATTACCCCCGACTTATCTGTCAATGTAAATACACACTTAAGTCCACAATAAAGTGGGAACATCTCAGTCAGATTGGAGTTCGTTGACCCTATAGACGCGCCTATTAATGTACTAGTGTACCTCGAATCACAAGCTCTAATAGAGCTCGACCGTTTCAGGAACGTTGTCACAGACTTTTAAAATGGACGCGAATACACTCCAGAGAGTAATGAAAAGTGACCGAATCACACGCTCCAAATTTATCGGTGTGTTTGCGAAGAAAGAAACAGTGAAATTGTCAACTACGAGAGATTGGTATAGCCTTATCGTAAACACAGATGTTATTGGTAGTGAAGGGATTCATTGGTTTGCAATCTATTTTAAAAAAGGGGAAAGAATGTACTATGATTCACTCGGCACTCAGCCCTGGAGTGACCTTGTGGTTGTATAATTTATCGAACAACTACATGTCCCTGAAATTGTCTGGAATCCTTACCGTTTCCAAGGATATTTTAGTAATACTTGTGGCATGTACTGTCCTTCATTTCTCCTGCACATGTCACGTGGGGAGGGATTTATAAATTTTTTTAAAATTATTTGATTTGTGCGACAGAGATGAATGATGAATTGGTATGCAGAGATGAAAAAAGGTTCCCATTTTTACGCACTCGTATTGTGTATAATGTCTCCATTAATGTTACTTATTTAATAGACGCTAGTTCTGTAAGCCGAATTGTACTAAATCATGCTTTCTACCATTTAATAAATTGAATGAAAATACAATGCGTTTTGTTCTTAACCACAAAAACTTACATTAGTTCCTCGATGACCTGGCATTCGTTGGACAGGATGTGAGCCAATACCTCGACCTCGGTATTCAGGTCACTGGGCTGGCTGCACGGTAAAGCCTCCAAATCGTCGTCATTTATTTTCCTTTCATCAAAGCTGACGCGAAAAGTAGCTATAACAATCAAGTTCCGCATCGGTCCTTTAAGGAGAAATTAACACGATTAGTTCATACTGAATCTTTTTTATTTGAAGTTAAATTAAAGTTTAATTAAAGAGTTACAATAAGAGAAAGTGCCGATTAGGGTGCCTGGCAAATTATAATTACAAAGCAGATATCCTGGCAGATTTCAAAAGTAAGATTAGCTGGGTATGCTACGCATCATCTGCCAGCACTGGGTAACGAGCTCGGGGCCGCAGGCAAATCTAAAAAGTTTCCAGTAATTCTAAAATCCTACCTCTAGAACTTATCAATTTCTAAGTTATCAGTAAGGAAGATTAGATGGGTGTGCTACGCATCGTCTGCCGGCACCGGGTCTCGACCCCTGGGCAGATATCCTTTCACTTCGTTTTATTAAGAGTTTTTATAAATTATAACACTTGCACCGAATGAAGCGATATATATATATATAACCCGGCCTTCCGCTTAAATCACAAACTAGTTTTTCAAAACTCAATTTATTATGGCTTTTTATAAATTATAACACTTGGCACTGAATGAACCGAAGTATAAGGCCCGATTCACAAATTAAATTAGTTACATTTCAATGCCGTTATCAACGGTAAATTCTTTCTCCGCGTCACAAATTTCTGCAGTGTTTTGCGTTGAAAGTAGAACGTTCCAGTTAGTTGCTCCGAAAAGGTTGAGCGTAACCCCTGCATAGAGGTTTCCGTCTTCAAACACTGCGGGGAGATGTAAAGCTGCTGCGATTGGCTCATGGCGATATATTTCTGTAGTACTCGTTGATAAATACAGCTGTTGTGGATTCCATATGAAAATGCTCCCTTTTATATACGGGGTCTAATTGTAAACACCCACAATACCCGAATCGCGAGTTTCCTATTGGCCGTCGGTGAAATTTGGGTGGGGAATAACGTGTGAGTGCTGCCATCCACCAACCAGAAGTACTGGAGCCGCTCTCATGTGCCGCCCACTGTACTGTAATTGGCCGATCCGTGAATTCTAGGGCGTGTCAAATATATCTTACCCACTCCATAGATTTCATCCCGTGTTTTAAATTTTATTTTTTTAATGGATAAATCTTTATGATGATCTGAGTTTATTTATTATTATTATTTGTTTTGGTGATTACTTGACTAGAAAAAAACAAATGCGATTATTATTTTTTAATATACAGGGTGTTTGAAAACTTTCTGTACAAATTGTAATGGGGGATAGGCAACACCAAGACAAACCCTTTTCGTCTATAAGTGTATGTCCGCTGACGTCACCATTCGGCGCGAGAGGGCGCCGCTGCAATTGGCTAAAAGGTGAAGTGGGCTAGACTCGCGCTTGCCGCGGGCATTCTTAAGTCGGACGTAGTACGCGTAACATGTTTATTTAAAGAAGGCATGTTTATTTAAAGAAGGTGCTGAAAGTTGCGACCGGTAGCATCAATGCATGCCCGACAGCGTCGAAGCATTGACCGACGTACACGTCGAAAGATTCCCGGCATTTCGGGAACAGTTCCAGCGGCGACAGCGATTCTTGCTACGAGGTCTTCTTCTGAGTAAATGGGAGTCTCGTACACGAGGTTCTTCATGTGTCCCTACAGGAAGAAATCGAGGCATGTTAAATCGGGCGATCTCGGTGGCCAGGCTACGGGCCCACCCCGGCCTATCCATCGGTCCCCAAAAGTGGCGTTCAGATAATCCCGCACATCGTTGCTGGTGTGTGCTGGGGCCCCGTCGTGTTGAAACCACATTCGTCTACGAATAGCCACGGGAACATCTTCCAGCAGTTCCGGCAACGTTTCTTCAAGAAATATCCGATAAACCCGCCCGTCGAGTCGGGCAGGCAGCAGGTACGGCCCAATCAACTTGCCATGGACGATACCCGCCCAAACATTGACGGCGAACCGTTCTTGATGAGCATGCACCCGTGTAGCATGTGGATTTGCGTGCGCCCACACGTGAGAATTGTGCATGTTAAACACACCCTCACGTGTGAAACAGGCCTCATCTGAGAACAGCACATAAGCCGGAAAATTAGGCTGCACCGCTGTCTGCTGCAGAAACCAGCGTGCGAATTCCACACGAAGAGGGTAATCCCGAGGTTGTAATGCCTGGACTCTCTGACGATGAAACGGATGTAACTGCTGCTCGTGCAACACTCTCCAGACCAGGTCGTGGTTCACACCGAGGATACGTGCAACACCTCGCGTGCTTGCGCTTGGATTGTCCTCAAATCGCCGTAGGATTTCTTCTTCCATGTCAGGAGTGCGCACGTTTCTCTCCCGACCAGTGTCATGCATGTTTGCATGGAATGTTCCAGTTTCTCGCAGTCGCCGATGCAAATGCGCAAACGTTTGGTGGTTTGGCACACGTCTGTTTGGGAAGCGCTGTCGGTACAACCTCACAGCAGCTCTTCCGTTTCCATTGGCAGCCCCATACACCATATGCATGTCAGCCATCTCAGCAGTCGTGAAGCGCTCCATGTTACGCGTACTACGTCCGATTTAAGAATGCCCGCGGCAAGCGCGAGTCTAGCCCACTTCACCTTTTAGCCAATTGCAGCGGCGCCCTCTCGCGCCGAATGGTGACGTCAGCGGACATACACTTATAGACGAAAAGGGTTTGTCTTGGTGTTGCCTATCCCCCATTACAATTTGTACAGAAAGTTTTCAAACACCCTGTATATATATTCCTCGTTTGTAATTCTTATATTATCGAAATGTATATTTCGTGAAATTAATTCCAATAATTCTTCTAAATAAACAGAATGATGTAATGGCGTTTTATTTAGTTCTTTTGGTTGTGTATATATGAACGATATTAAGGAATAACGGGGGGTGGGATTATAAACAATGCACCTTCAATAAATATATACCAAGTGGCTGCCTTCTAAACAGACTGACAGATGTAAGTACGTGTGTGTGTGTGTGTGTGTGTGTAAAATAATAAGAGTTCCGCTGATTGTAAAATACGTGATGAACAATTCGTACTTGCTAGTGTCTCTTCACATGAAGGTCAAGTTGGTGGCCCAGCCTCTAGGCATGGTTTGGTGGAGGAGCGAGTTGCTCTCCACCTGGGTTCGAGACCCGGTGATGGTAAGAGTTGACGACCTATGAGCGTGCATATAGTTGTGCGCGCGCGCGCGCGTAATATTAGGGGCTTTGTGGGCGTATAGTCGGGGAGTGAACGTGCGTTTTTAAGGCAGATCATATCCGTTTACAGTGATGATAATAGGGTAAAAAAATAAATATTAATCTCATAGAATATTTATATTGTTTATTGTGATTTTTAGCATTCTCAAATCAAAGAATGACTAAGGAGAGGCAGAGCGAGAAAATAATTTAGAAAATAATTAACAGAGATGGGAGGGACGGGGACGCATTCGTCATCAAAGTTTATGGTGTCAAAGTTTATTACCCGTGCTATATATATATATATATATATATATATATATATATATTATTCAAACCGACAAAAAAAAGAAAAATGATTCCAAGGCCTTTCGGTATTCAGAAGTACACCTCGTCAGGGAATGAAGGGTGGAGACAAGATGACCAAAAATATATACAAAGGGACAGAAAAACAAAAAGATTAACACAAGATTAACAAGAGTTGATTAGAGGCAAAAGGTATTTTAACAAGATATTGTCAATTTTATACATTCCCGCACTGTTACTGAAATTATTTTTAAAAATGGATAAATGCAGATTCTAGAATATTCCTTCCGATTATATCTGTGTTTTTAACGAGAGCTTTAGAATTATCTCACTTAATACTACGATTACATCTATATATATGGTTAAGCAATGCATTAGAATTATTTGCTTTCTACACGCATATTTATGCTGTTTTACCCTATATGTAACGTTTTACCTGTTTGGCCTATATATACTAAGTCACATTGTGTACATCCGATCGAATGCACACAACCAACAACATTATCCGGGCTATTCTTTATTAAGCGTGATTTTACAGTATTATTATACTTAAAGACTACATTGATACAATTGCTTTTAGTAAAGTCGGAAGATATTGAAAATTTACATGGTAAGGTATGCTAAGAATATTTTAACGCTCAAATTCCTTTACAAGTACACTATTATAATACCTATTCTTGGCTTTCCTAAGGCAGTTATCTAAAAATAAAATAGGGTAAACATAATTTAGTACCAATATTCATGATATTGCATAACTCGGAATCTAAAAATTCAGGACTGACAACTCTCAATGCTCTAAGAAATATAGCAGAGAAAATAGAAGATTTAATCGCGGGATGATAGTCGGAATAAAAATGCACATAAGAGTTATCATTAGTAGGCTTAAGAAAAACTTCAAATTTGAACTGATTAAAGCATCTTCGAATTTTTAGATCCAGAAAAGACAAGCTTCCGTCATTTTCTTTTTCAACCGTGAACTTAATAGATGGGACTAAACTACTGAGCCTACCAAGAAATAAGTCAACATCCAAATTATTAGGCCAAAGGAATAAAATATCTATATTCCTATACCAAACAAGGTTAAAATTAACAATAGTAGGCAAAATTCTGCTTTAAAAAATTCCATATATAAGTTAGCGTAAAAATATCCTTGGCCTACCTTACCATGTAAATTTTCAATATCTTCCGACTTTACTGAAAGCAATTGGTATCAATGTAGTCTTTAAGTATAATAATACTGTAAAATCACGCTTAATAAAGAATAGCCCGGATAATGTTGTTGGTTGTGTGTGTTCGATCGGATGTGACTTAGTACTGTATATATAGGCCAAACAGGTAAAACGTTAGATATTAGGGTAAAACGGCATAAATGCGCGTGTAGAACAGCAAATAATTCTAATGCATTGCTTAACCATGTGTATAGATGTAATCATAGTAGTAAGTGGGATAATTCTAAAGCTCTCGTTAAAAAAAAAAGATATAACCGAAAGGAATATTCTAGAATGTGCATTTATCCATTTCAAAAATTTCAACAACAGTGCGGGAATAAATAAAATTGACAATATCTTGTTAAAATACCTTTTGCTTCTATTCAACTCTTGTTAATCTTGTGTTAATCTTTTTGTTTTTCTGTCCCTTTGTATATATTTTTGGTCATCTTGCCTCCACTCTTCATTCCATTACGAGGTGTACTTCTGAATACACAAAAGGCCTTCGAATAATTTTTCTTTTTCCTTGTGGGTTTGCATCATTCATTCATTTCACGTATCTAATTGTGAAATTCATCCCATATATATATGTCGGCGAAGGATGATGTTATGCTTCGTTACACCATCTCCGCCGTTTCACAGGTGTTCTCGGTATGTCGCTTCCTCGCACCAACAAGGAAGTTTATACCGTTTTAATTAATTAATCTGACTGCGCATTTCGATGACAACAATTTATACCTTCGGTTGATGGCGTACCCTCTCTCTCTCGGCCCGTTGAGAGAAGGGAATGCTTCTTCTTGGAAGGCTATAAAATGACGCATCACACTTTTGTCCTTCTTTATTTAACACAGAATATTAGAAATGAAATCCTTTACACAACACTTGATAGAGAAGTTATTAACGAGCAAATGCTTACATCAAAAAGCTAAGTGGACCAGCCGAAACGGCCCGGCCCAAGGGCGGAACACACACACCCACTCGAGGCCGAGGCGAGACTCTCACTCCCTACCTCTCGAAGCTGAGGCATGACTCCCTCAAGGCGCGCTCATTTCCTCCTTGAGAAACCCTGTGGTGCCACGTGTTACAGAAGACAATTAAACTTGCAAAATCTTACTCTAATAATTAATTAGATTAACAAGAGAATTGGTATAATTGGATATTAGCAAAAGAATTTATACAATTGTAGTTTTACACTTAACTGTTTTATGTGATTTATAATAATTGAAAAGAACATTTACAATTTGGAAATCTCTGTTTAAAATTAGACGTGGCAGCACTGTTTTCGTTAGGCTTAAGAAAAAGGGCGCCAAGCTTTCCACTGGCAATGAGACACTTTATACAAAATTAAGAATGTAACGGAATCATATTTTAATTTAGATGAACAGAATAATATCTTTTAAAGGATTAATATGTTAATTTATACAAACAGAATGATAATCTTTAAATTTTAACAAATTTATTTTCTCGTGGAAACACTTTTCCACATATATATATATATATATATATATATATATATATATATATATATATATATATATGTGTGTGTGTGTGTGTGTGTGTGTGTGTGTGTGTGTGTTCGCTTTAAAGTAAAACCCAATAAATAAATAAAACCCAATTATCAAAAGCTTCATAAAATTCTTAATCAAATTGAACTTTAAATTGGAGCAAATTATTCTAGTTTAAATTAGAATACATTATTATTATTACAGATCGATAATTTGAAACGTGTGCTACCTGCAATGTATACAATAAAATAAGTTATTAATTGAAGATTCTCTTTCTCTTGGATGTTCAAACGTTGTGTAAGCGGGTGATGACGGAGGGAGTTGGCGACCTATGAGCGTGTATATAGTTGTGTGTGTGATAATAGGGGCTTCATGGGCGTATAATCGGGGAGTGTACGTGGGTTTGTGCGCGTTTCTTGGCCGTCCAAACGTTGTATACACTGTGCCAACTGGCTGATAATGCCTGGAGGCACTGGCTTCTACGCCAACTGGCGGATTACGGACTTATAAGACAGCAGGCGCTCGGATGAACTCTCAATATGCGTTTGGCAGGAGCCAGGCGAACCTCCCTCTCCCCCAAGGGGCTAGTTCGGGTTGGGCCTGGGTCACTAGCGGGGTTCCTCAGGGTTCCGTTTTGGGGCCGCAAAAGTTTATCATTTACATAAATGATATCGACGGTGGCATCGTCAGTCGGATCGCCAAATTCGCTGATGACACCAAGCTTGGGGACAATGTTGGGACGCCGGAGGCGATCGAGCAACTGCGTGCGGACCTAGGTAGGATAGGAGAGTGGTCCGAAAAATGGCAAATGCCGTTTAACTTGGGTAAATGCAAGGTTATGAACATTGGCTACGCCAATCCCAAGTCGGACTACTCGATGTTGGGGAGTAATATCGAGGCGACTGATTTGGAAAAGGATTTGCGTGTGCTAATTAGCAGCGACCTTAAGTTTACCAAACAGTGCGTAGAGGTGGAAAAGAAAGCCCAGAAGCTGTTGGGTTATATCAGGAGGCAATTTCGGTTTCGGAACAAGGAGATTGTGCTCTCTCTACAATTCCCTGGTTCGGCCGCACCTGGAGTATGCTGTGCAGTTCTGGTCGCCCACCCTCAGGAAAGATATTGAGAGGCTGGAGCGAGTGCAGGCGAGAGCCACAAAGTTAATCCCTACCGTTAGGCATATGGGCTACAATCGACGCTTACGCGCCCTGAACTTGTTTTCGCTGGAAACTCGGAGGCTGCGCGGTCAACTCACCGAGGTTTTCAAGCTCTTACGCGGGTTCAACGATGTCGATTTTAGAAGCATGTTTAGTTTAAATGATAACCCAACTCGCAACAATGGTTGGAAGTTGGATTTGAAACGGTTTAGGACTAGTGTGTGTGGGAATTACTTTACGTATAAGATCTGTGACACGTGGAACAGGTTACCTTCAGAAGTTGTGAACAGTTCCTCTGTGGATCACCTCAAGAAAAGGTTAGACCAAATCTTGCACACTATTTGAGGGTGTAGAAAATTTTCCGTGGCACCCGTTGCCATTGGTACCTCCTCGGTATGGGCCGCAAGGCCTTTTGAGTACTTCTTTTCCTTGTAACTCTCTTTCTCATTGGCATCAACGAGAGGGTGCAAGACTTGTGCGTCCCGCTGGACGTGAGGTCTATTGACCCGTTCGACGCATTTTCGGGTAGGTGGGAACTTTACCAGAGGGATGGTGTCCTCCTCAATGACAAGGGTAAAGGTGTGCTAGGCGCGCTGCTCGACTGGCACCTATACAGAATGGTGAGGTCGAGCCCGGGGAGAGATGATGTTGAGCCGGTGGCGGACGTACCTTCAACTGAAGGGTGCGTCCAGGTACAGGTGGGTGACCCTCCTTCCACGTTGGAGGGGGCTCAGGCTCCTGCGGAAGTTGCCCCCTCGTTGGTGAGGGGTTCTTCAACTCCCGACAACCCTGGCTGTTCGGGAAACGGGTCGTGTTAGGGGGCAGTCAGAATAGGGAAGGCTCCTTCCGTGCAATACTTTTTAATGCTAGGTCGATTAGGAATAGGTTTTGTGAGCTACGGGCCCTCTTAGCATCAGAATACCAGGATATCGTTGCTATCACTGAGTCCTGGATTCATACTGATCGTAGGGACTACGTTGGGGGAGTTCGAAATTCCCGGGTATAGAATGTTTCGCAAAGACCACACCCGTGGGGAGGGGGGAGTGGTACTAATATACGTGAGTGACACGTTGAGTCCAGTTGACTGCCAGTTCCGGTCGGAACGGGAGCTGCTTGGCGTCGATCTGAACGTGGGAGGGACGAACTATAGGTTAATCTTTGTGTACAGACCTCCGCATCTCCTCCTGGAGGAGGATACAGCCCTGTACACCGAACTCCGTAGCCTGCTAGGGGATAGGGTGTGTGTAGTTTTAGGAGACTTCAACTGTCGCAGCATAAAGTGGGAAGACAGGACTGCTGATGCTGAAGGGAGGAGGCTAGTTGACTTTGCTGATGAGAACTTCCTCATTCAGTGGGTCAATGAGCCTACACGAGGCGAAAGCGTTCTAGACGTAGTATTCATGACCGAAGACAACCTCGTCACTGGCCTCACCGTTGACGAATCGTTGGGCGGGAGTGATCACGGTCTGATTAGGTTTCGTGTGTGCGTCCCTCGGGTGAAGCGTAGTAACTCGAGAGGCAGTAAGCTCGATCACCGGCGGGCGGACTTTGTTAGCCCCCGGGATAGCGTAGGTGAGATGGGGTTAGAGGTCGGCGGCGATGTTGAGGGAGTGTGGAGTGCATTCCTGGACGAGTTTATTGTGCTGCAGTCTGCTGCCATACCCTCAAAACCGGTCACCCCTGCTTCAACGCAGCCTAAGTGGTTCAGTCGTGACGTCGCTTCGGCTATCCGAAATAGGAACGTAGCGTATAGGAGGGCGAAGGCCAATCGTTCCCATGAGAAAACTGAGGCGTATGTCCGCCTGTGTAGGGAAGTGAAGGCGAAGGTTAGGCTAGCGAAACGTAACGAAGAACTACGGGTGGCAAGCCTCTGCAAGGGGAACCCGAAGGAGTTCTTCAGTTATGTTAAGAGTAGAAAGCCGAAGCGGCGTTCTGCGGACCTCCGACGCGGACATCGGTAATGTGCTTAATGAGTACTTTGCGGGAGTGTTCACCAGGGAGGACACCTGCGTCATCCCCGAGCCAGGCGTGAGGCACGAAGGTGCTGGCCTGGATAGTGTTCGATGTACCGCGACAGTCGTTGCCGATAGAATAGACAAACTGAGCGCGTTTAAGGCTCCTGGGCCAGACCAGTTTCTCCCGAGAGTGTTGCGGGATTTGCGCGACCAGGTGGCTCCCCACCTGCCTACAGTCTTCAACAAATCGTTGGAGACGGGCCAGGTGCCTGTTGACTGGAGGGAATCACGAAAGTCCAGGGAACTATCGTCCCATTAGTCTCACTTCAGTTGTAGGTAAATTATTAGAGGGGATAATAGCGGATAGGATCGTTGACCATTTGGATTCGTACAAGCTGCTTGGGGACTCCCAACATGGGTTTAGATGGCATAGGTCGTGTCTCACCAACTTGCTCGAGTTTTTCCACGTCATGTTGGGTGAGTATGATAAGAGTAGGGCGATTGATATACTTTATCTCGACTTTCAGAAAGCCTTTGATAAGGTACCTCAACGCCTGCTAATGGCGAAAGTGCGCGCGTTGGGTATCGGTAGGGCAGTAGGTAGGTGGATTGAAAACTGGCTGAAGAATAGGTGGCAGAGTGTTGTAATTAAAGGGGATAGTTCGGGTTGGGCCTCGGTCACTAGCGGGGTTCCTCAGAGTTCCGTTTTGGGGCCACTGTTGTTTATCATTTACATAAACGATATAGACGGTGGCATCGTCAGTCGGATCGTCAAATTCGCTGATGACACCAAACTTGGGGCCAATGTTTGGACGTCGGAGGCGATCGAGCAACTGCGTGCGGACCTAGGTAGGATAGGAGAGTGGTCCGAAAAATGGCAAATGTCGTTTAACTTGGGTAAATGCAAGGTGATGCACACTGGCTATGCCAATCCCAAGTCGGACTACTCGATGTTGGGGAGTAATATCGAGGCGACTGATTTGGAAAAGGACTTGGGTGTGCTAATTAGCAGCGACCTTAAGTTTAGCAAACAGTGCGTAGAGGTGGAAAAGAAAGCCCAGAAGCTGTTGGGTTATATCAGGAGGCAATTTCAGTTTCGGAACAAGGAGATTGTGCTCTCTCTTTACAATTCCCTGGTTCGGCCGCACCTGGAGTATGCTGTGCAGTTCTGGTCGCCCACCCTCAGGAAAGATATTGAGAGGCTGGAGCGAGTGTAGGCGAGGGCCACAAAGTTAATCCCTTTCGTTAGGCATATGGGCTACAATCGACGCTTACGCGCCCTGAACTTGTTTTCGCTGGAAACTCGGAGGCTGCGCGGTCAACTCATCGAGGTTTTCAAGCTCTTACGCGGATTCAACGATGTCGATTTTAGAAGCATGTCTAGTTTAAATGATAACCCAACTCGCAACAATGGTTGGAAGTTGGATTTGAAACGGTTTAGGACTAGTGTGTGTGGGAATTACTTTACGTATAAGATCTGTGACACGTGGAACAGGTTACCTTCAGAAGTTGTGAACAGTTCCTCTGTGGATCATTTCAAGAAAGGGTTAGACCAAATCTTGCACACTATTTGAGGGTGTAGAAAATTTTCCTTGGCACCCGTTGCCATTGGTACCTCCTCGGTATGGGCCGCAAGGCCTTTTGAGGTACTCCTTTTCCTTGTAACTCATTAGACTTCATCGGAGGCGGACGTGCTGTGTGGTCTCTCCAGTATTTTTTTTCAGTAGTGACTAAGTGACAAAGTTTGATTTTATAAAATTTGTTAGATAAGTATATTTATTTACATTATTATTGAGATTAGGCCAAGCACCACTGCTTAATAAATAGACTGAATTTATTATTAATTAGACTTAATTTATTCCTTTTCCGGTTTTAACGAACATAATTCCGTATTGTTTAAATTCTGTTTTTTCGGCTGAATTTCTCTGGCAAAGTTAATGTGAAATAATTTTGCATTGTTTTAGACGGTCGTTACAGATTGCATTTTCAGACGAGTTACATAGTAAGATTTGTATATTCGAGTCTATTTCCTTTTCCGTTCTGTAACACGTGCTCTCGCAGGTCCATTTCTCGCATTCACTACTTCTCCCCCACGATCCGTTGTATAAATTAAAATAACATTATATTATTTAAAGTAACATCATTCTGCATTGTTATAAACGGCTCCCTACAGATCCCATTCAGTTCCGTATTCAATTCCATTTCCGGTCTGAAACACGTGCCACTCGTCTGCGGGTATTTATTTATTTCCGTATTTCTGCATTCACCATTCCTCCCTCACTAACCAATATACTAATTAAAATAGCATTGTAAATTATTTAAATTAATATCAGACTGCATTGTTATTAACGGCAACCCACAGGTTCCATTCAATTCTGTATTCAACTCAGTTTCTGGTCTGTAACACGTGTTTACTTCTGCACTCAGTACTTCCGCACTCATTTAAAGTAACATTGTATTATTTAAATTAACGTATCGTAAAAAAAAAATGACAAGGTCAGCTAAATTGAAAGCTGAATGCTTTAAATGTAAAGTTAATCATTGGTGCGTCGACTTCCCCGAAGGTAAGCACACCGGACAAAAAATTAGTCACCCCTCTCAGAATGTACCTAATAACGTGTGACGGCGCCTCTGGCCTTGATAACCGCACGAATCCGGCGAGGCAGAGACTCTACGAGGTTGTGCATGTACTGAACATCGATTTGCTGCCACTCGTTCATCAGCCGGTCCCGAAGTTCCGCCAGAGTCCGTGGGTGTCTTTTCCTGCGCTTCACTTTCTGTTTCCAGCCTGAACACACCTTCGACGCATTCAGGATTAAAGGCTTCATTGGACCTGCGATGTACTCGTCGCCTCCCATCATTGGAGAACAAACAAAAACGGGACTCATCGGACTAAATTACACGTTTCCAATCTGCCGCAGTCCGGTTTTTGTGCCTCTGAGCCCATTTATAACGTGCCAATTTGTGACTTGCTGTTAACAGCGGCCTCTTCCGTGGTACCCTGCTCCAGATGTCCATCGCATGCAGTTCTCGTCGCAATGTCCGTTCGGAAATTGGTCGCTGGAGAACCTCATTGGTTTCTTGGAGCAATTGTTCTCTGGTTTGAAAACGATTTGCAGTTACTAGACGAGAAACATGGCGGCGGCCCCTATTGTCGAGAATTGTTTTCCGGCCACAGTTACGCCGTCGATTGTCAGTTGATTGCGAACTACACCACTCTTTGTAAACTCGCTGGACAGTACGCGTTGACACACCAACAAATTGGGCTACTTCAGACATTTTGCGTCCGTGGGCTCTGCCAAACACGATGGCTCCTTTTTGCCACTGAGTAACGTCTGCCTCACGACCCATTTTGCAGACTATATCCAACACACACTTTGTTCTTCACCACCTCACGAAACAGATCTGATCCTGTGTGCTACGTCAGCGCTACTTGTCACTTACCAATGCTACATCAGCGCCCTCTGTGTGACCTTGAACTTCCTACTATCGGTGCTATTAGGGGTGACTAATTTTTTGTCCGGTGTGCTTAGTATCAGCGATATCACATCCCTTAGTATATGTTTGTTTTGTAAACTTCGAGAAAACCACGAAAAGGAAGTTAAAGAGCTAAAGGAATTAGTAAAATAGCTTGAAGCTCGGGTCGTAGCACTGGAAATCCAACCCAGTGGACAAGATCAAACTGAAAACACATCAGCAGATATAAACTGGAAGGTTAAACATCTAGAACAAAGCGTGGCTCGCTTGGAAAACACGGTGAATATTCCAAAAAATAGAACGGAGGAACGAGAATTCAAATTGGTCAAAAATAAAAGACCCTCCGAACCAAAACCAAAACATAAGGATTCGGAACCCACTACCGCCAAAAATAAGTTTCACTTACTTGCCGACGAAGAGGATGAATCCTTCTTAATTGAGGATTCTTGGTAAGGAATCAAGGGGACTTTTTCGGAGCAAGACGCGTGACCAACAGAAAACTCCGATGTTTTCCGGGTGCCACGAGCCAGATAATTAATAGGGAATTAGGCAAAATTAATATCAAGAATAAGAGTTGGTCCCACATTGTACATGTTGGTGTCAACGACATTTTTCTGGGAGGGGACAGGAGGGCAGACAGAGTCCATTATAAAAGAATTCAAGATCCTAACCGACAAGGTTAGGGATAGGACAGATATGGGTATGGTCGTAGGAATTCTCCCCCGAATGCGTACTAGTGACTATACTTTAAGTAAAGCCATTAGCATAAATAAAAGAGTTAAACGCATGTGTGATGAAAAAGGCCTAAAGTTTGTTGATTTTTGGCCTACATTCTACGGAAATGGGGAATACTTTGGTTCGGACGGGATACATTTTAACCAGAAGGGGAAAAAGAAGTTTGGTGATTTACTGAACATTAATTTGTACAATCTTTTTAAACTAGGACCCCCCAAACCAGCAATTGATCCTGCTCCCCCAACACTTGGTCCCACTCCCCCAACAGTTGGTCCCACTCCCCCAACACTTGGTCCCACTCCCCCAACACTTGGTCCCACTGCGTCGGGAAACGACTCAGGCCAGTTAGGAAAAATCACAATTTAAAATCTCTCAAAACTGTGCTCTTCAATACTAGGTCAATTAGAAACAAACTAATGGAATTTATAGCGCTAGTCAAAACAGAGAACTTTGATATCATAGGAATAACGGAATCCTGGATTCATTCTGAAACAAGGGATTTTGTAGGAGAATTTGAAATGGTAGGTTACAAAATGTTTCACAAAGATAGGAACGGAAGGGAAGGCGGTGGTGTACTTTTGTATGCTCGGGACTTCCTGCACCCGGTAAACAGTAATATCGTATCTGCTCATGAAATGTTGGGAATTGATCTAAACCTAAATAATAAAGTAGTGCATCTACTTCTAGTATAAAGGCCACCTCACTACCCCGTTGATAAGGATATAAACTTGTATAACCAATTAAGCAGAAGAGTGAATAATAAGATCAGTTTCATTTTTGGTGATTTTAATTGTGGTAATATAAATTGGAAAAACAAAACAGCTGATGCTGAGGGTTCAAGACTGTTGGAATTTGCAGATGATAACTTATTAAGTCAATGGGTTGACGGTCCTACAAGGGGTAATAATAAACTAGACCTCATATTCACGAACGAAGATGACCTAGTCTCTAACCTGACTATTGGTGAAAATTTGAGTAACAGTGATCATAATTTGATTAGATTTGACCTCAGGGTTCCAGTTAATACACGCGAAAAGACTGGTGAAAGACTAGATTTCTCGAGAGCAAATTTTGAAAGCTTCCGAAGTAGTTTAGACACACTTGAAGTTCTAATAAATGAGGATGTCAGTGTCACCTGGAGCTCATACAGGGATCAGTTTAGAATATTGCAGAACACTTTTATACCCACTAAAATAGTTTCCTTGTCAACAGAGTCGCCGAAATGGTTTAACAACGAAATTAGCAGTGCTATTACCGGAAGAAATAGAGCCTACAAACTACTTAAGTCGCATTTCAGCCAGACTAATTCAGAAAACTATATAAATCTACGTAGGAGGGTTAAGTCCTTAATTAGATCAGCCAAACGTGATGATGAAGCTAGAGTTGCCTCACTCTGTAAAGTTAACCCTAAAGAATTTTTTGCCCATGTTAATAGCAGAAAGCCAATTAAAAATTCTGTGGGCCCCCTAAAAGACAGAAATGGCGTACTGAAATTCGGTGATAAAGATATAGCTAATATGTTAAACGAGTTCTTCGTTACAGTCTTCACGGAGGAAGACAATAGAAGTGCCAAGTCCTCGGATTACATATGATGGTGACCATCCCGTAGAGGCCATAAGTTTTACGAGAAATGAGGTACAGCAATTAATTGATAAGATGAACAAATACAAATCACCTGGCCCCGACTTATTTCTTCCAAGGGTATTAAATGAGGTTAGCCACAATGTTGTTGACGACTTAGTAACCATATTCAAACAATCAATCGAGTTAGGGAAAGTTCCAACCGACTGGAAGTTAGCAAATGTAACACCAATCTTTGAAAAGGGTGATAGGGAAAACCCTTGTAATTACCGCCCGATCAGTTTAACATCAGTTGTCGGCAAACTGTTGGAATCCATCATTACAAAACGTATTGTGTATCACATTGAATCTAACAATCTAATTTTTTATTCTCAACATGGATTTAGGCGACATAGATCCTGTCTGACAAACCTGTTAGAGTTTTTCCATAATATGCATCACTGTACGATGCAAGTAGGACAATAGATATAGTGTATCTCGACTTTCAAAAAGCCTTTGACAAAGTCCCTCACGCGAGATTGATGACTAAAGTCAAAGGGCTAGGAATCACCGGGCTCGTTTCCAACTGGATTGAGGATTGGTTAAAAGATAGAAAGCAGAGTGTGGTAATAAATGGAGTGGCTTCGGAGTGGGCGCCCGTCACCAGTGGTGTCCCACAGGGTTCCATTCTGGGTCCTTTACTTTTTATCATCTATATCAGTGCTCTTCAACCTTTTTATGCGGCAATTTCCGTATCGCCCACCAAAATTAAAAATGCAAAAACTCAAACTAAAAGTTATATACCCTGCATAAAACAATAAAATTAATTGCAATTACCTTTAGATTAATGAGATCCTTGAGCCTGATGCTGGGCGGTACCGCCCAGGCTGAAGAGCACTGATCTATATTAACGATATAGACGTCGGGCTTCTAAGTACAATCTCCAAATTTGCAGACGATACGAAATTAGGAAGTAGTGTAGGTACTGAGGAGGGCGTAAGAACGCTTCAGAACGATCTTGACAGGTTGGGCGAATGGTCTGCTACTTGGCAGATGCCATTCAACTTGGACAAATGTAAGGTAATGCACAAAGGTTATAAAAACCCGAAGACCGATTACTCTCTCTTGGGAAAGAACTTGACTGAGACCGATCTAGAGAAAGACTTAGGAGTCTATATCAGCAACGATCTGAAACCGTCGAAGCACTGTGCAGAAGTCGAAGAGAGGGCCTTAAAAATATTAGGTTATATTAAAAGACAGTTCCAGTTTCGGAACAAGGAGACTGTAATGTCTCTTTATAACTCACTAGTCAGACCTCAACTGGAATACTGTGCACAGTTTTGGTCTCCATTCCTCAGGAAGGACATAGAAAGGTTAGAAAGAGTACAAGCAAGGGCTAAAAAATTGATCCCTTCAATGAGAATGCAAAGCTACGAACGGAGATTGGAGCGCCTAAATCTGTTTACTTTAGAGACGAGGAAGTTGCGGGGTCAGCTTATTCAAGTTTTCAAGATGCTCAATGGAATAGACAGGGTAGATTACAGAAACTTATTCTCACTTAATGCCAATCCGACAAGAAATAATGGGTTTAAACTGGAACTAAAGATATTTAGGACCTCTGGCTGCGGGAATTTCTTTTCCTATAAAATAATTAATATCTGGAACCAACTTCCCTCAGAGGTTGTTTCCAGTCAAAGTGTAAATGTGTTTAAAAATAGGCTAGACAAAGTACTGAATACTCTCATAGTTTAAGACTAAAACATAACATAACTATGCAGGCGTTCGCTTGCACAGTGTCTTTTGTGAGCATGCTAAATATAGAGCTATTTATATATTCTCCACTTTCCTGTAAAATTTCCTTGGCTACTTTTCCAGGGTCAAGGTATTTTCTTCAACCTTTTTCCGTACCTGCCTCTGGCAGGGAGGGAGCGGAGGGTGGGGAGAGAGCCTTCTACTTTTCTATCCAGTTTTCTACTACTGCTAGGATAGTTGAAAGAAAAATAAACTTGTTTAATAACAGGAACCTCCCAGAGTGGACAGGAAGGTCTTTGAGGCTTCCTCTTGTAACTCCCTTTAAGAAAGGGGATCACGAAAGTCCAGGGAACTATCGTCCCATTAGTCTCACTTCAGTTGTAGGTAAATTATTAGAGGGGATAATAGCGGATAGGATCGTTGACCATTTGGATTCCTACAAGCTGCTTGGGGACTCCCCAACATGGGTTTAGACGGCATAGGTCGTGTCTAACTTGCTCGAGTTTTTCCACGTCATGTTGGGTGAGTATGATAAGAGTAGGGCGATTGATATACTTTATCTCGACTTTCAGAAAGCCTTTGATAAGGTACCTCAACGCCTGCTAATGGCGAAAGTGCGCGCGTTGGGTATCGGTGGGAAGTAGGTAGGTGGATTGAAAACTGGCTGAAGAATAGGCGGAAGAGGGTTGTAATTAAAGGGGCTAGTTCGGGTTGGGCCTGGGTCACTAGCGGGGTTCCTCAGGGTTTCGTTTTGGGGCCGCTGTTGTTTATCATTTACATAAATGATATCGACGGTGGCATCGTCAGTCGGATCGCCAAATTCGCTGATGACACCAATCTTGGGGTCAATGTTGGGACGCCCGAAGCGATCGAGCAACTGCGTGCGGACCTAGGTAGGATAGGAGAGTGGTCCGAAAAATGGCAAATGCCGTTTAACTTGGGTAAATGCAAGGTGATGCACATTGGCTACGCCAATCCCAAGTCTGACTACTCCATGTTGGGGAGTAATATCGAGGCGACTGATTTGGAAAAGGACTTGGGTGTGCTAATTAGCAGCGACCTTAAGTTTAGCAAACAGTGCGTAGAGGTGGAAAAGAAAGCCCAGAAGCTGTTGGGTTATATCAGGAGGCAATTTCAGTTTCGGAACAAGGAGATTGTGCTCTTTCTCTCTACAATTCCCTGGTTCGGCCGCACCTGGAGTATGCTGTGCAGTTCTGGTCGCCCACCCTCAGGAAAGTTATTGAGAGGCTGGAGCGAGTGCAGGCGAGGGCCACAAAGTTAATCCCTTCCGTTAGGCATATGGGCTACAATCGACGCTTACGCGCCCTGAATTTTTTTTTGCTGGAAACTCGGAGGCTGCGCGGTCAACTCATCAAGGTTTTCAAGCTCTTACGCGGGTTCAACGATGTCGATTTTAGAAGCATGTTTAGTTTAAATGATAACCCAACTCGCAACAATGGTTGGAAGTTGGATTTGAAACGGTTTAGGACTAGCGTGTGTGGGAATTACTTTACGTATAAGATCTGTGACACGTGGAACAGGTTACCTTCAGAAGTTGTGAACAGTTCCTCTGTGGATCACTTCAAGAAAAGGTTAGACCAAATCTTGCACACTATTTGAGGGTGTAGAAAATTTTCCGTGGCACATGCTGCCATTGGTACCACCTCGGTATGGGCCGCAAGGCCTTTTGAGGTACACTGCGCGCTCGATATACGAGTCTTCAGCATATGCGAATTCGCTGTTATGAGGAAGACCCTATTTCTACCAAGAATTCAGTATATGCGGAAAAAATTCGCATTTATGCGCCACCTAGTGTGAAATATTGCTGAGCCGCTGAGCGCACCGACGTGTTCCCGCCAAACAACAACAGTCTCGCATAAACTGTTATAGCGTGTTGGTGTGTGCGCGTTGTGCTCTAGACTGTGTTGTCTTTTTCACTATTTTTTAGTGCTTTTTCCAGTGCTTTTTCGTTGGTATCGTATGTCTTATTAGGCTTACTATGTCCTTTACTATTTATACTGTACAGTATTGATGTAATATAGCATTAGTGTTATCTTGTTGAATGTTTCTGGTATAAAAAAGTGGTATATTTATTGTTGGGAGTGCCGGGAGGGTAAAAACAAACTGGTTGTGGAATGCATCCCTATTTTTTTCATTTAACTATAAGTTCGATATATGCGAATTTGCATTATGCTAGGTTTTAGCAGAACCTATCCCTCGCATATATCGAGGGCGCAGTGTACTTCTTTTCCTTGTAACTCTCTCTCTCTCTCTCTCTCTCTCTCTCTCTCTCTCTCAGGTTAGAGCTTAGGTTAGGTTTCCCTTTGCGGGGGTGAGGCCGTCCCAGCTTCTCCCCCAAAGACCCTCCTTCTTTCTCTCCCTCTCTAATAGACAGAGTTTATTTCCACAACAGTTTCGATGTCCTCTCTTAGGTTAGGTATACCTCTTTGGGGGGTGAGGCCGTCCCAACTTCTCCCCCAAAGAGGTCAGGTGGACTCCCCGAGCTTGCTGGGGGAAGTTCCCCTCCCCCCTTTTTGGCACCCTGGGGTTGGCACTGGGGGTTATAATTAAAGTAACGAATCATTTACCAGGTGTCAAACTTTTTTTCTCTCACTTAAAGGCATTTAATAAATTTACTTCCTCAAGCACAAAGAGAAACAATATATTCAATAATTTTAAAGTTACCATTCCAAGTTTAAGTGAAACACACTCTGGTGCTATCGGTCAAGAACAGTATCAGGTATATTACGTCAGTGTGGAGCATTGAAAGAGGCTTTAGAAAACATTTTGAATGATCATATCTCGCGGGATGAAGATAGTTTAAACCAGGCTGAAAACCTTTACGCAAAACTAGACTACTTTTTAGTTGTTTTATATTTGCTGCTTCGAAGAATTACTCGCAATGCTGAAAAACTATTTGATGTTTTACAGTACAGATTAGTGGACATGGAATTTGCAGAAAAGAAAATTAATAATTTTATTATTTTTCTGCAAGGAAAAATCAATCACAAAAGTTATAATGAAATTCTTAAAAAAACATGTGACATAATAGTTGTCCGACCATTCCTCCCCTACTAAGAGACTCAGAGGAAAAGTGACAGACTTTAAAGAAATTTACTTTAGCATTCTGAATACCTGAATCCTTGAAGGAACTATTTGAATGCATTCAGTTCTTATTTTTTTGAGATGTTGAATTCATTAATGTTGAATTCATTAATGTTTGCAGTATATAAAGAAAATTTCCCCAAAAACTTAGAAGCACTTGAATATAAGTACAGTAATCTATTTGACGTAAAAGCTTTAACGTCAGAATTAAAATACATCTATCAGGACTCCGATTTTTGTCAATGCGCATGCAAAAGAAAATTTAAAGCTTTGTCTTGACCTTGGACTTACAACAGCCTTACCTGAAACGATCAAATTAATTCGGCTCCTTTTGACAATCCCTGTAACCAGTGTGTCAACGAAAATTTTTTCAACGCTTAACAGAATAAAGACGTACCTACGGAATATCATGTCAGAGGAAAGGCTGTCTAGTTTAGCAAGAATTGCCAAAGAGAAAGAAATTGTAATATCGCTAGAGAAGAATAAAATGTTGCACGACAAAGTAATTGAAGAATCTGCATTAAAACTAAGATTGGAGTTCATGTATAAATAAATAAGGTAAGGCGAAGTTTTATTTCTTAAATTTATGCCAGTTAAAGATATTCTAATTATCATACATAATACCTATTCGCAGTGAAACAAATATCAAATTATACAGTGTGTGTGTATATATTATATATACAGGGTGGGCCGTAAGTTTCCATACATAGGAAAAATAAACATTTTTTTATGGACAACCATTTTTATTTATATAATATGCTCTACATGGTTGCCATTGTTTTGAAAACACATTTCAATACGTGTTCCCCACTGTTGATGAACACGCATTAGCACAGTTGACGTTATGCTTGTAATGGCGTTGGTGATACGTTCCTTTAGATGATTTATCTCTCGTATCTTTTCCTGATACACCATGGCCTTCAAGTGCCCCCAAAGATAGAAATCAAGGGGGTGAGATCTGGGGATCTGGGAGGCCACTCCACAGGACCACGCCGACCAATCCAAGCATCCGGAAACTGCTGCTGCTGATCCAAATACCGACGCACGTGAAGACCATAATGAGGTGGAGCTCCATCTTGCTGGAAGTAAACTGGGAAGTTACCTTCCTCGTTTAGCAGGGATGGGAAAATCTCTTCTTGCAACATGTTAAGATACCTTTCGGCATTAAGATTTCCACTGACAAAAATTGGTCCAATAATTCTGTCACCCCATATCCCGGCCCACACCATCACTTTACCGGCACCTTGCATCTTCGTCGGACTCAGCCAGTTAGGGTTAGCATTACTCCAATAACGTATGTTTTGCCGATTAACCTCTCCATTGACGTAAAAATTTGCTTCATCAGTAAACAAGATCTTACAAACGCATATTCTTAGGGTATCTGAAACATAAAAACAAACGTTTAAATTTTCCTATGTATGGAAACTTACGGCCCACCCTGTATATATATATATACGAGGTGGAACAGTCTTTTGGCCATAATAGAAAGATTTTTGAAACTTAAAAATTGCATTCCAAAGGCCCTCAGAGTGATACGCTCAACAGAGACGATTTCAGATGAAGAATGGAATGCTCTAAAGAGCCTCTTTGACACGCTTCGTCCACTGGAAATTATTTTGAAGGGACTCTGTTCCGAAGATGCAAATTTGCTCAAAGCTGAATCTTCCATGAAGTTCATTTTGGGTAAATTTGAAAGCAAAAAAATCGTTTAGCTTTTGAGCTACGTCAATGTCTCAATGATCGCTACTCATCGAGAAGACAAAAAGAAGCTGTCGCTTTGCTGGGTTTTCTCCACAATCCCGAGGTCCTTGCATCAGTTTTGCATCTGTGGAGATGTTTTACGGTTTGCTTCCGTTGTCTAAATAGTGTCCCGATTTTTCTCTCGAGCTTGCTACGTTTTCTCTTTTGTCTCTCTGGAACATGCTTCAGTAATATAGGTTTGGTTTCAGACTATTATACCTAGTATTTGTTCTGGAGTCTTCTCGTGAAGTAGTAATTCCCAATTTACTTCCTTTAAATCTTTATTTACACTTTCCCAATCTACTTTCTTTGAATTTATGTTTAACCCTTCAAATATTCCTTCTGCCTCTCTGGGATACGTTTTCGGACCTCTGGGTGCAAACTTAGGTTATGGTCGGAGAAATTTGTGCGCGTTGCCTTTTTATTTATTATCTAATTGTTATTTGTCAAATTTAAATCCAAAACGTTCTCTTTCCTAGTGGCTTCACAGATTTCCTGAGTAAGGGCGTAATGTTCCATCATATATAATAGCGTTATTACTTGGGTTCTCTATCATCTTTTGTAATGTTGCCATGAAACTTCAACATATATGACTTCGTCATTTTTCTTCCATGTTATGAATGGGAAATTAGAATCTCCGCATATTAGAATATTTGTTGCCGAAATTTCAAGTAATTATAACATGTTTTGTATTTCATTAGTGGTGAATTGGAATTCATTTTCTGTGGTGTTTGGTGGTCTGTAGACGTCCATAATGGTTAGGTTCAGTTCTTTTACTTCGAATATAATAACGTCGACTGTGCTGTTTCATTGGTTTACCTTCACCTCACATTTGTAAGTGTTTTTCACGTAGATACAACACCCTCCCCCTCGTCTAGCCACTATCTGCTCTGTATATGTTGTAGTCCAGCAATGCTATTTCAGTATTCTCGATGCAGTTTTCACAGCCTTTTTCGCACTTATGTAAGTGTGTTTCTGTTAGGCATATGATATCTATGCTGGTTTCCATAGCTAAATTTTGCAAGTATTGTAATTTGCATGGTCCGTATAGAGGCCTTGTATATTTGTGTATAATACACATTTACCAGGTTTCTAATCTTCGTATTCGATTTTCCTAAATGATGGTCGTTTCCTGGTCGATGTCAGTTCCTGTTTGGTGTTATTGATTGGGCCGTTGCATTTGGGAGTATTGGGGTTGCGGCCCATATATATTATATATCTATATAATATACTGTATATGGGCCGCAACCGCCATGGTTTTCAGTAGAAGAATCATAACATTCCTATCCCTTCGTTTAAAGGTTCTCAATATCTGCCCCGTTATTCTCTTTGCTCTGTTTACTGCTATCTTATTGTGTGTTTCAAATTTCGTATCATCAGTCATTACAACCCCTAAATCTTTTGCTCTAGAATTTCGCTGAATTTCCTGTCCATTTGGGGTATAATATTCCATGGATTTTAGGTCCTCTCTTTTTCCGTACCGCAACAGCTGAAATTTCTCAGTGTTAAACTTCATATTGTTGTCTTCCGTCCACTTGTAGATTCTGTTCATGTCGGTTTGTAGAGATCCTACATCTTCTGGGTTTCTTATTTTTCTACTGATCTTTGTGTTATCCGCAAAGGATGTTACTGTGCTGTCTCTGGTAAAGTCCTCATCTATGTCAGTCAGCATGATTATGAATAGTGGTGGAGCTAATACTGTTCCTTAGGGGACTGAGCCGAAGACCTCTGATTCTGATGAAGATACTCCTTGTACTGTGTAACGACTTGCCGCCGCTCACTAAGGAAATTATATATCTCTCACCCTACTTTTCTTGTTATTCTCATATATTTCAGTTTAAGTATTACGATTCCATTGTCACATTTGTCGAACGCTTTGGTAAAGTCTGTGTATAGTACATCATGGTTTTCATTACTTTCAAGTACATCAATAATGTTGTAGTGTTCCATTAGTTGTGATAAGCATGATCTGCCTAACTGAAACCCATGTTGGTTATCATTGAATTTTTTCTGAGTTTCCAAAAATTCATGGATTTTCTGTCTAACTATTCTTTCAAATATTTCAGTGAGATGAGATGTAAGCGACGCTGGCCTATAGTTTTTGGCCTCGGATCGATCTCCTCCTTTATATTATTAGGACTATGTTCGCGCTCTTCAGGTTGCCCGGATTGCCCGGTATTTCTCCCGTGTCTAGTGATCGTCTCCATATCCAATATATAGGGCTCAGCGATTGCATTCTTGCAGTTTTTGATCAGTGTGGCATTCCATTTATCCGGTCCTGCCGCTGTGTGTGTTTTTAGTTTCCCTATGACTTGTGTAATATCATCCTTCGTAAAGTTGAAGTCCGTTATACTTTCCCCTTGTACTTCTTCAAAGAACGCGTTTCTATCGCATATCAATTTGTCAGTTTTTGAGATACTGAAAGATGATTCGTACTGAGCTATTAATATTTCAAATACTGCTGTTAGATCATCAGATAAAGCACTTGTTCTCCTTTTTTAAAGATCCGATAGTCGATTGGTTTTTCGACTTTATTTTTGCGAAATTATAGAAGTACTTTGAGTTAGCCTTTATCGCTTCTATAGCGTCGTCGTCTTTTTCTGTATGCTTCTCAATTAGTTCCTGTATGACGTCATCGATACTTTGCAGTTTATCATTTAATATTTTTCTGATGTTATCTTTACAGTTACTTAATTTTGCAGTCACTCTTTTTCTCTTTCGAAACAATGACCTCTTTTGTCTCTCGAACCTGCTTCTCTTTCCTCTTTGTCGTATTTTTGGGACATGTTTTTCTACAATTTCTAATGTCTTCTCCTGCTAAAGTCATTAGCATCTTCTCCGTTGTATTGGCCTCGAAAATGGTTTTCCAATCTATTACTTCCATGCAGGATGTAGCATCTTCCCAGTTTATAGTTTTGGAGTGAAAATTAAAAATTTCGAATTTGCTTCTTTCTGTTGTGCGTGTTCTTTCCTTTCCTGTTGCCTTATATTAGTTGTTATTTCAATGATGTTGTGGTCCGATATCATAGTTGTTGGATATTTCTACATTATCAATTAGATTGCTGTTGTTTGTGAATACCAAATCTAGGGAGTTGTTTTTCGTGTGTTTTCTGTTTTTTCTTGCGTTAACATAAATTCCTCAGCTAGAGCTAGTAGCATTTTTACTTGCTTCTGGTCTTTTCGTGTGCCCCCCTTGTCCTGGTGTATACATATATTTTTTCCTATCCTTTTATATTTCATGAATGGGAAATTAAAATCACCACAGAAAAATATTTGGGGTTGGAGAGTAGAGATCTTTTACCTAGTTTCTTACCTTTGTAATGGAATCTGAAAATTTTGGGGTTGGCGTGTTTGGAGGTCTGTACATTATAATTAGTACCATATTTAATTTTTCAACTTTTGCTGCTACACATTCTACGTAGCTATTTGAGGTACTTATAGTCATTTCTGCCATATGCCTTTCGCGTGCGTAAATAGCACATCCTCCTTTACGTCTCACTGTTCTGTCGGCTCGGAAGATGTTATAGTTGTCAATTTGTATTTCCTTTTTGTCAATACAGGACTCACAATTTTCACAGTTCGCCTGGCAGTCCTTTAGAAGAGTTTCCTTGAGGCATGCAAAATCTCCTCCGGCTTCTTGCACGAGTCCTTTCAGGTATAAAACTTTGTCCGGGGAATGATTTGATTTAAGGCCCTGAATGTTGGCTAGGATTATTTTTATTTTTTCTCTATCGTCTTCGCATACAGGTGGTTCCGATTCGTTTTCCAATAGGGGTGCCGGTTTCGTTGCCTTGTGGCCCTCCGAGAATTTACCTCTTTTTATCTTTGTCGGTACGTACCTGTTGTCCCGACCGATCACGCATGAAGTGTCTTTGTGCGTGCCTTCTGTCCTGCTCTCGGATTCCTATATTTGTAAGCTGATTTTGTAATTGCTGGATAGTATTTAGCAGCTGAATTGTGTTGGCTGCGTCTAAAAAATTGGCACTCTTCTTTGATGTTCGTTTTTCCTGTTCACCCGCTGCGTTCCTTTGAGGGTGGTGGTAACTGCATTTTTTTCGTATTTGCAACTCCCATATCTTGCGTATGTGTTGCATACCTAAGATGGTGGAACTTGCATTTCTTATCAAATTTACAGTATCCACTTGTGTAATGCGTGTTGTATAATGTGGAATGTGCATATATGCCTTGCCCATCCCGATATCTGCAGTTCTCTTTCGCGTAGTATTTACATACAATAGTTTCTACGCTTCTTAATTTTGGTATCATTATTTTTCTTTGGCTGTTTATTTTCTACGTTTTTAGTTATTATCTTTTATCATTTCGCTCGTTGGACAGTTTGACTACTTCGCAACTTTTACTTATTTCTTTTCTTTCATCTATGTCTTCATTCCGTATTATATTCCTTATTAAATTGTTATTCGTTATTATGCTGTTATTCGTTATTTCGTCCTCTCTCTCATCCACCCGGTTTTTCGTTGGGACATTTCCGGACCCTTGTGTCCCCATTATTTCATTCTTTTTTGTAACATTCGGGTCTGCTATCTCAATTTCTTTGAATACCGCGAATGAATTTACCGTCTGTGTACATGGCGTCACATATAAATTTGATCCCCACGACGTGTTTCGCATTCGAGACGAGTTATTTCCCTATCATCCCAATTCATGCAGATAAAGTCTCGCAGTCATTAATAGAAATCGCTCCGAATCGAATTTTTCAGTCCAAGGTTAAGTTCTTTTTGGTCTTGCGTTAAAATTGAATTGCGATAAATTTATAAATGAAAAACAGCGTCAAGGCAGGGATCACCAGAAAATTAAATATCCTCTCCAGGGGGAAAAATGAAGCTGCCAGAAAGCGAAGACTCAAATTTGTCGCAGTTCAGTTTAACGCAAGACCTAAAAAGAACTGCTTTTAACCTTCGACTGAACTGACACTTCCAACACAAATTCGATAAAATAATAAACAAATTTACCACCATTATTGAAAAATGTCATATGGAAAATTGAGAACACTAATAATACATTAATAAATAAAAACTACGGTCGATTATTCAACCAAACATACATACATACACACACACACACACACACACACACACATATATATATATATATACACCTTACCTTACAACTTTACAAAGGTTCCGCGCGATGATTTCTCATTTCGCGAAGGTCAAGCTTGTCGCCCCTCCTCTCAGCCCCTCCTCCCCTCATATATACATATATATATATATATATACATATATATATTTACACAGCAAGGATATCCCTCTCTTGCTAAGAGAAAGCTGCGCAGGTGCTCATCCACCAAAGAATTTGAGAGTTCTCGACTGATAGTAAGGGAGTGACAGAGGAACTTCCTCATTTGAACCCATTGTGAGAGTAGGATATGCTTTTCCTTTAGTTACTCCTCAGCAACAGGACGATATCGCATATACGTGGTGTGCCAAAATTAGGTACAACTTTGAAAATGGCTGCTATTTTTAAACTAATGAATATTCTCTCTTTATTTTCAGATGATATAAAGAAGACTTCAAAAAGTTTTCTTAGTCAGAATTTCTGTCCCACAGCGGGCAATGATCGTAGAAGTATATTTTGCCATGAAGTCATATGTGCAATACAGAAAATTTCAGAGAGACTTTCCAAACACAAATTCCCAATTACAAAACCATCATACTTATTGTGGGAAAAGTCAAACATTTAGAAAGTGTTGACCAGATAAGAGGCCACACTGGACGGAAATCTGCAAGAAAGCCTGACAGGATCCAGGCTTTAAGACAAGAACTTCTTGTCAAAAATTGTAAGCCTCACCAAAAAAGTCAACACTCGGGTGGGTTTTGTCGTAATATCACTTGCCTACTACCGTGAGAAGAATCATACACCAAATGTATTCGTACAAGACACAAATGTTGCAAAGTCAAACTGACAGAAATAAAAGAGAAAGACGTGAATCTTGCTAGCATTGGCACAGCGGATTGAAAATTAACCGAAGTTTATGGGCAGTGTTTTCTTCAGTGATAAGGCTCACATTCTTCTTAGTGGGCATATCAACAAGCAGAACGTGCGATTTTGGGCAGTCCAGAAATCACATGAACATGTAGTACCACCATTTTCCGTTGAGAATGTGATAGTTTGGTGTGCTATCGGAGGTAATGGTATCATTGGGTCATTCCTCTTCGAAAATGAAGCAGGACAAAATGTAATTTGTCAATGCAGAAATATACGGGCACATGTTGAAAAGGAAATTTCTTTCGGCACTGAGGAGGAAGCGAGGTGTGAACATGAATATAGTCATCTTTCAGCAAGACAGTTCGCCCCCCCCCCCTAACTCACATCAAACGTTGCCTTGAAATTCCCGAGACAACACTTTCAACTGCAAATTTTAGACCCCATCAGGATTCGAACCCTGACCTTATGCGTTACTAACCCCAAGCACTCAAGACAATGCACAATATTTACTTCAAATCTTTGACAAACACGAGAGTACCATTAGGTATATAAACGCATCAACTGTGCAGTTTTGCATATGCGTCTCCGACTGAGGGGGACTTGGACTAGTTCAAATCCTGGTGAGGGATAATTTTTTGCATTTGCGAAAATTCGCAAATGGTATTTAGGTTTCACACACACACACACACACACATACCATACATACATTACATATATAGAGTGCTATTTCTAGTGGTACCCAACAATAAGCAGTACCGGTACCTTTTTTAAAAAAATAAAAAAAAATCCGTTATTTCTCCCCCCACCCCCTAGGAGTTCGTCAAATCCGAGTACTGGTACCTCTCTTCCTAGAAAAAAGCAGTGTGTGTGTGTGTGTGTGTGTGTACCAAAGGTATATATACTGTATATATATATATATATATATCATATATATATATATAATATATATACAGGGTGTCCGAGAATTATCTGTACAATTTTTGGCTGTTATTAAAAGTCAACCATGAAGTGTAGAAATTCCAGTGTTGTCCCATTTTACAGAGAATCTCTAAGTTTTTTCTGATACCAAGTTTTGACAAGTTTTTTAGAAATTCAAGTGTGTCCGAACATTATCTGTACAATTTCATCTTTTAATAAAATTCTTGATAACACACGTAAAATTCTTAAACAAGATTTAGAATCTGTATTTTCAAAAGTTTCTTTTATTAAAGTAACGTTGTTACAAACATTCGATATGTGCACCATTAGTGATTCGCAAAACATCCAATCGATACTCCAAATGTTGCCATGTACGCTGCAGCATATCCACATCAATTCGCTCAATAGCAGCTGTGATTCTTGCTTTTAAATCATCAATGCCTGTCACCCGCGTACATTTCTAAAAAACTTTTCAAAACGTGGTATCAGAAAAAACTTAATGCGATTCTCTAAAATGGGACAACACTGGAATTTCTACACTTCATGGTTGACTTTTAATAACAGCCAAAAATTGTACAGATAATTCTCGGACACCCTGTATGTATATATATATGTATATATATATATATATATCAGTGGCGATTTCTTAATGAATGCAACGCATGCAATGCATGTGTTAAATATGTTCTCTTTTCAGATATCTAAGTAAGGATTATAATTGACAAAAATAATTTTCAGAAACTAAAAATAGTCTAAGGCTTCAATCACGCATGTACTGGCTATTGGGCGGTGTAAACAAAATTATGTCTTATTTCATTAGACAATTAAGAAAATTTTTCTGTACACAGATCGAAATACTTGTAGCTAAAGCATTCACAAATTCAGTCTGGGTACAGAAAAATGTTCTTAATTGTCTAGTGAAATAAGACATGATTTTGTTTACACCGCCTTGCCTTGGGCAATTTTTTAAGGAGACTTCTCACTATCCATAAGATATTTTTTTTGAGCCTCATAGCTAAATTCAAAAGGCAATATGTTTTAAAATATGCTTAGAAAATTACTTAATTTTTTACTAAAAATAATTAAAAAGCTTTGTTCTGATTTTTTTTAATTAATGAAAATAATACGGCATGCATTCAGTTTTATAGGTGCATTCACCAAAAGTAACATCTGGCAATTCTGACAAGGCTTCTTTCCAGTACCACCGCCGCAGCATCCACTTGTGTTCGGTGTTCCCTTTTGTGCTTTAATTATTTTGGATAATCAGTTAAATAAATTATAGCATTGTAGTGCCCATAATGACTGACGGTGTGTTTAATCAATTGAAGACGAAGATTTTACTCACTCTTTTGATGAGAAAAAGCGCATATTGAATAATGGCAGACCGATTCCACATTTGAATTTAAGCAAAGAAAATAAAGGCTTAACTAGGAAATTTAATCCTAAGCTGTATGATGATGTTCCCTGGTTATGTGGAAATATTTCAAATAACAAATTGTACTGTTGGTCGTGTTTCCTATTTTCAAGAGATAACTCTGTGTGGAATTCTGTTAGTCGTGGATACGACGATTTAAACAATTTACATACTGCAATTTCTCGCCATGAAAAATCTCTTGCTCACATAAATGCATTTGTTGATCTTAAAACATTTGGAAAGTCAGAAAGAATTGATTTAATAATCGACAAGCAGAAATCAGTTGCCATTTCCAGACATAACGAAGAAGTTAATAAGAATCGAGAAATTTTGAAACGTTTGATTAGGATAACATGTTTTTTAGGTATGCAAGAATTAGCATTTCGCGGTCACAATGAAGAAGAAAACGCTGACAATAGGGGTAACTATATTGAATTGGTATTTTTTATGGGAGAATTCGATGAAAAGCTTCAAAACCATTTAAAAACTGCGACTTTTTAAGGGAACATCATCTGCTATTCAGAATGACATAATTCAATCTATTAGTGCAGTTATGTTAGAACAAATAAAACGTGAGCTTATCGACTGCATGTATGTGGCGATTTTATTAGATGAAACATCTGATGTCAGCTGTTTTTCT